>JANZLB010000014.1:26773008-26783944 GCA_026167865.1 Notarius quadriscutis
CTCACAAGACACAGTAAATATAAATGGTGGTGATTTTATTATGGTGTCCATTTGCATATTGCAGGCTTCTACCTTAACTATTAACAAACATTGCATAAATTGTGTGCATTTTTTTGCACAATCACAAAATACAAAGATGTTCCAAAGATGACATAAGAGTTTGTACTAATTACACTAAATAAACAAAAATCAAAACAATTGGTCGTAATCGTATAATCGTATGCTATACATCCCATGGCCCAGTCTGTTTTATAATTTAAATTTTCTGAGTACATTTAATACAACCTGAATTCTGTGGTTATTCACCCGGTTAAATTAATTAAATCAGATTCCTCTGATGCTGCCAGGCGTTTGGATGATAATTGCATCAGCACGCCGGAGTATAATAGGGCGGAAAGTGTTTCTAAGGTGGCAGTTCATTCAAGCCTCCATTCCGCTCCAGCAGTGAGACTGAGGCTAGTCCTGTGGCAAGAGCTTGTACACTCAGAAGGGCTCATACTCGCCTGCTTTCAATTCATACAACGTATAATGCATTTGGCAGGTTCAATTAAGAAATTGCAGTCGCAACCATTTTATTAATAACTAACCATTTCCAGCATCATCGTCGCCAAAGAGTAGCGCTGTTGTTGTAATGAGCTGTATATGAACTTTAACAAGTCCAATTACCTTTTAACTTGCTTATAGCCAGTACATTTGTCCCTCTGTATTTGAAACAAAACATCAGTGTGAAAAATTGCTGCAGTTACATTTCAATGCGGCGCTAATCATAAATAAAGGCGGGAGTGTAAATGAGCGGCGTTACATTGGGGAGGCTGAGAAGGGATGAAAAATGGAATGCTGTGTACTGGTAAATAGATAATCACACAAAAGTAATTGAGGTTTTCAAACCCCAATCTACTCTGCCAGCGTGAGCTCGTTTACATGTTAATCACGAAAGCGATTTCCTTCATCACAAGGAAGTCCGCATTCTTTCATAACCAGCTTTTAATTGCATTTAAAATGTCACAGAGGTGGAACATGTGTAATTTAGCCGTAACTGTGTCCAAATTAATGGCCTCTACACAGATGTTCCATTCACCAAGCCCAGATGAGTCAAGCAGTTTGGTATTTTTATGATTTTATTCTTAATATATTTATTGGAAATGTATGAGGCAATTCCTCACTCACTGTATGTTTCGTCAGCAATACTGCATGAAAAAAATATTCAACATTAAACTCAAGATAATGGTTAGCCTGTTCTACTCATATGTAGCTTGAAGTTTGTAAAGAGTCAAGTAACTATTGTGTAGAAGTTAACAAGAGGAAATCGAGGAGATTAAAGGAGGGTGAACAAGTCAACGGACTAGATTTAAAGGCACCAAAAAAAATTTGTTTTCTTTCATCACCAGGTGTTCTAGCACATATAAATTACTGAGATGATGTTTCCATAACACAGCTTAGAGCACTCCAGAGAGGCAAACCTGCAAAACAGACCTATTTAATTTTTCATGGAGGAGGACCATCAGGAGCAATAAGCCAATATTCTTCTTCCCATTTTCCAGATGCTTTCTCTAGCCCTGCATCTTTCCAAACCCTAGCCGTTACTTTTTTCAGAATAAAAAGCAGTTCTGCCGAGACCCACATGAAAGGGAAGAACTGTTGAAATGTTAATTTTACCATCTGCTGTTGAGGCCAGCTACCTTTGTGTGTGTGTGTGTGTGTGTGTGTGTATTTTCACTTTCCTTAAATTCCCAGCAGTTCAGTTCTGTTTTATAAATGTGCTGGTATTTTGGTTGTTTGAAGTTTTGAATCAGGGACCTGAAGATTCAGACTTGCCATGAGGAGTGACATTGTGATTAACCTGGAACCATTGCTGAGTTAGGGGCCGTCCCACTCCCATCACAGTATCATCTGCCCTTTCCAGATACTGGCTGTGCTATTTCGAAGTCTGTCTCAAACACTTGACTTTCTCACATAAGCACTTGGGGTGGGCGATATGTTCATATTGTGATACTTAAAGACAATTCTGGGGTAAAAGATCTGTATCACAATATGTAGGTTTGCTATGAGGTCAGCAAAGTAGTGTTTCATTTTTGTATTATAAGAAAAATAAGCTTATAATAATAATAACACTGAAAAGGAGGGTAAAAACAAACAAAAAAAAAAGCTTTATGAAATGTTCTTGAACTTTAACATTTAATAAGCTTGCAACTATTATTTTAAAAATCCCTAACAATGTGTTATGTTATAAAAAGATATCGTTATACTCACGATATATCAGAGAAATGTATTGTGACAATATATCACAATATCGATATTATATGATCATATTGCCCAGGCCTGCTTCTCACCTGTGTCGTCTTTTTGAACTATTCATTTTATATGTTATAAAATACAATTTGCTCAGTTTCAGGAAGTTCATTAGGTTAATAATGCATAGAAATGCGCTTGCTAAATGCTCTTTCAAATGCGCTTTGCTTCTCTTTCCATTACACTGACAACGGGCAAAGAAAGGAAGACAAACAAATGAAAACATTCCAGCTGAGGCTGTGTTGGAAACGCAGATTCATTTAGCTTGATTTTCTCCTCATTCTGGAGTAAGTTGACACTTTTTTAAACCCCATTTTATCTGGTGTACAGTTGAAGCCATGGCCAAATGGACAGATTCCATTGTGAGATTTGATAGTTGGCAATTAAGCTGAGACATCCTGTAATGTGACTGTGTGCAGAGTTGCAGAGCGTTTGCCTTGGCTGGGATCTGATTGTTTAGTCTGCTCTCATTGTGAACCCGTACTGTTTCTGAGTAGCAGTTGACGGTTGTTTGCAAAGTGCCGGGGAAAATGTGAGAGGCCACCGCTTGCCTGCTCTATTTGTTTATTTTTCTCTGTCCTTGGGACTGGAATCTGATTTGTGTTCATGTTGCATGGTTCTTTTTCGGAGCAGATTTGTCTTTAGCAAACGCGGCTGCTGGAACGTAGACTTTGCATGACCTTACTGTGCAGCCTGTATTTCATTAATGGCCAGCTCTGTGGTTTGGGGAGAAGAATATTTTTCATATGACACCGCCTTGCATTAGTGCAAAGCAACAGCTGCAGAAAGCCCAAAAGCAGCCAATTTTGTGGCTTTGAAAGGTGTGAAAAGTTCAGCTCCCTATAGTAAGATCCTTGCATTTATAATTTGTGTGTGTGAATGTGTCTGTCTTCAATCGGAACTACCGTGGACTTGTTAAAAAAAGAGAAAAGAAAAAAAAAAGTCATCTGCTAATGAAACATTTGCCTGTCATTTTCATGGCAGCAAGAAAATGTGAAGGATATGATGTCCTACATATGAATATCAGAAGACTGAGGTTTGACTTTTTCATTGTAAATATAGTGAAATTAGCCAACATTTAGACTAGTAACATATTAAAGGACTGTAGGAATATTAAACAATGGTAACAATCAGGTCAAATACTTCCTGATGTCCTCATCAGTCCTTCTATACATTCTCGCAGTAATCTACAGTGAACTACTACAGAGTATTGAATGTCCTAAAGGGAAGCCCCGATTTTGTCCGGGCCAAACAAAAGAACCCTGTACAGCTGCTCTTTCTGCAATGTTCTCCTTTCATGATTGCTTACTACAAGTAACAAAAATGGTGTTGATGTCAATTCTGACTTGCATATTTCTGCAATCCTGATGGATTTTACTCTGTGTCTGTTTATATGTTGGCATTCAGAGTAACGGTGTTAGTTTAAGGCTTCAGTCCTTCAGCAGCACTGGGGAAGATGGAGGCTGGCCATCAAGGCTCAGTGAATCCAAACAAAAGAGGGATTACCTAATAGTCCAGCTATGTATTTGAAGTCGAGTCTTCTGTTTGTTTGGGGAGGTGGATGGTGTATGTTCTTTTAGATGGCCTAGCAGCAGCTGTTGGGCACTTTTTTTTTTTAACCTGCTTTTTTTTTTTTTTTTTCCACCACCCTTTCTAGACAGGCTACAAACAAGCCTTGCTGTGCTGAACCGTAAGATAAAAAAAAAAAGTTGTAGATATCTGGAAGTAATGGGGAATACATAGTGTAGCTATGCAGTGTGACTGAGTTTGGATGCGAGAAAGAAAATCACCCATCGCCAAATATTTTACAGTTTTCTTAAAGGCTGGTTTAATTTATATGATTTATTTCTGATTTCTGAGATGCACGCTTATGTGCGAGTCCACTGTGTGAGTGAGTGGATGTAGAGTTCAAAAATAGTACAAAGTGTTTGCTTTGGTACAATGTCAAAATGAAACTATTGCAGTAACTATAAATCATTATCCGCAAAAGTATTTAAAATACACATCAACATGGAAAATGCTTTTATCGTGTGCTTGTTACTATGAATCTAGCTTACATATAATATATATTTTAAGCTTTATCAAGAACGCATGGATGTGAATTCTGTTCTACTGCCGACAGACCTTTTTTATTTTCCCCTCTTCAAATTAATTTTAGTATTTATGGGTTTGTGTGGTTGTTTAGTTTCTTAATTGATGGTTTAATTGAAACAGGATTTGTGGTTTTTGAGTGAACACTATACCTTTAAATCCTCCGTTTTTGTCATTTTAGCATGAACGCTTCCCATTTCTGCCGGTGTCTGAATTAATGGAAGCCATTTGTGTTGAATATTTGTCCATTCTCTCCTGATTTCAGTGTCACACTGTTTCTGTGCTTAAATTATAGAACATGGACTGCTTTTAAGGTAGAAAGGCAGCAAACTGATAAGTGGTTCATTTCACTTTCTAAGCCCTTTTTATTGGAACTATAATAACTGCTGTATTATAATTTATAATGTATTCCTTCGTTTGCTAATGCGCTTGGATATATCTGAGGATGGTGGCTAAATGTGGTCTGAATTTTATTGTGGTTACATTTTAAAAAGACAAATCTATTACATGTTTTTGGTAATGCACCGCAGTTCTGCTGTCAGTCAGTTTATGGACAGCCTTGTGTGTGTGAGAGAGAGAGAGAGAGAGAGAGAGAGAGGATCCACGCACTGTAGGACCCCACAGAATGAAAGTATTTTTTTGTTTGTGCAATATGTCATCAGTCTTCAGTCAACTAAGTGTGTTTTATAATGGCTACAGTCTGAGTTTGAGGTCTTTGAACCAATGGTAATGTTATTATGGTCATTTTTACCTGACAGAATATGGACTTTTTTCACATGCTGTCAGACTTGAAACGTCATTAAAGCAATTCTCACAAAAAGTTTGCCGCAAACTCGAATGTGAAAGAGTTCACCGTTTGGGCCAAATTGCAGAGCACAAGACTGAAGAAGGATATCAGTGGGGGAAATCTTTGGGAAGTAAAAATTGCCACTTGCATACTGTCTTTGACCGCAGTGCAAAAGCTTAACCACTCCTGAGGAACATGTGCCGTTTAGGAAGATATAAAGGAGTGATTTTATTACTTGGTACATCTCCCCTCAGAAGCGATTTCATTTCTCCTTTCAGACTCCACAGGAGCCTTTATTTGATCTCATATTCCTGAGTTTAACTGCCTCAAACCAGCCAACCTCCGTTTATTTTCATTTGGAAAACACATTTTCTGTTCACCTCAAGAGAAGCTGAAGATGGATGGGAGGGGGCCGCCCGGCTCTGTATCGAATGTAAATGTCTTCTTTGAGCCACTTTTCACCCACGATAATTGGAGTCCAAACTTCAAATTCCACTCCCACTCGGACCAGTATGACTAGTGTACGTGTTTGCCACACTGGCCATCAAGACAGCTAACATGTAATCTCACTTTTTTTTAGTGTAAAGCCATTACGTAGCATGAACAGTTCCTGCATTTCTTTGTATTGGTTGTGACTGGGCTCCAATTTAAAAAAAAAAAAAGTTTGTGTTCTGTTACATTTTTCAATTTAACACATTGATTACTTTGTCCTTTCATCTGCAGATTTACAGTTTATAGGAAAGTTGATAAGCAGTAGATTAAATCAAGACACTCATGTAGACCAGTTTTCGATCGCCCCACTTCACTGGCGACCTAATTTGGTTTTGGGTGGATTGGATGGGATTTCCAAAATGAACGGTTGCAGAACTGAAATTTGGAAAGATGTACCATTTAGACCAGTTTATGCTTGAGCTATGATTAGCTGTTATTTATGCTTCTAAGCCATTTTGACTTGATAACAGACAGTGGACTGGATTCTTGCTCAGAGGATGCCTCAGTCTGTCCCTGTCTGTCTTTTGTCCCCTATTCCATGTCTGCAACACGTATGTCTGCTCTAAGCCCTGTCAAATGACAGCACCATGCAAACATTCGGCAGTTTTCAGAGACTGAAACCTTACTCCTCTCTCTCTCTCTCTCTCTCTCTCTCGCTCTCTCTCTCTCTGGGTAGCCCCCACTGGGCTCAGTTCCATGCAGTGAATTACCTCCAGATGTAATTCCTATCCCCACCCTCAACGAATTAGTGGCTAGTAACAATTACCTTTAAATTAGCAGCGGCATGGAGAATGGTTATGTTTGAAATTTTCTTATAATGAGTTTATTATTCTTTGGTGGGATGCCATTTTCCTCGATTAATTTTCGTTCTTTTTTGTTTAATTTGTGTCTGTTTGAATAGTGTTAAACTGCTGAATGGCAGAGGCTCATGGTAGTCCTGAACCCTGATGTAACGTGAGAATATCCTGAATAGATCCATCTGTCTCTGTCTTTCTCTCATTCTCACTGTGCCTGTCTCTGTTTTTCTCATTGTGTTAAAGTTACATTTAAATCACACAAATCGGTTCCAACTGAGTGTGTAATTTATGTCACTTATGCTATCTTATTGTCCCCCCCCCCTTTTGTTCTGTATTTTTTTTTTAGAGTACTTGAACAAAATGAATTAGTGTATTTTGAGGTTTTTTGTTTTTATTTCATTGTGCTGAATACATTGAGTGGTTGTTATAGAGCCTTTAGTGCATATCCTTTTATCTGATTACAAGTTTGGCAGCCGTGTGCATCTCAGGCCTTGTCACCAACATTTTCCCCACAATGTGAATCTAATACAAATTGCAGCCTTTACAATATGATAATATCTTGTGTGCGTGAAAAGGGAAGTAGGCTGTCATGCAGTATGCTTTCATCTCGCTTCAATCTGCTGCATAATAGGTAAACTGCTGTGAGGTGTACTTGCTTGTATAAATTTACCTACACAGTCAAGTCTTTGATTTCATCAACTCGCCTAATTCAAATGTGCTTTTGAAGAAAGCCACATTTTAAGGCAAGGCGCCGAAGAGCCAATTTAACCTGGAGTGTCTGTCGCATTTGTTGGGCCTTTCTGTTTGAAGTGGCTGGTCAGCTTGAACTGTCTGACTTCTATCATTTCTGTCTCTTTTATTTCTCTGCTGTAATGTATACTTCAATTCTCCCTGCAGCTGCTGAAGTGGTGCAGGTATCATTAAACAGAAGAGAAGAGAGAGAGAGAGAGAGAGAGAGAGAGAGAGAACACTGCTGAGTGCTATACGTGGCTCCTGCTTGCACATGTTGATATTCCAGCCCGTGCGAATGTGAGCCAGTTTATTTTCAATAGGAACTGAATCGGGGCCCTTCCCTGGAGCTGCTTACTTGGCCTGTTGATATTGAGTCGAGCAAACACTCACTCGGGGATGTCCTGTTGGGCAGCCAGCCAGAGTCACAAATGAAAGTCACATGTGTGAACTCCTGTGTGTGGATCCTGGGAGGTGAGCGGAGAGGAGCAGGCCCAGGCTCTGCAGGAGGCCTCCTCTCACTCCTGGCCATTGGCCTTAATTAGTGTTTTAATGGTGCAGCCACAGAGTGCAGCTTATTTACCCGCCCAGATAGTGGCTTATTTTGATGTGCGTTGTGTCCGCCTACTCCCATGCTGCAGGCTTGTTACCATCCAGATTAATGTTACAGATTAAGCATAGATGCGCTCACTATGCTTTCTGCTTTTGTGCTTGGCACCCCCACACCTCCCTCCCTCCCTCCCTCCCTCCCTTCCCTGAAATATGTATGCAAATATATTTGGACGTTGTCATTATAGGCTACTTAATAGGGATTTCATTAAGGAGCTGCCATGCAAAGCAAAGGCAAGTTGCCATGGATACTCTCGTGCTTAAGTACAGTGTATTATAATGTTTAGCTCTGTGTTATGTCATCCCTGTGTTCTAATGGTCCATTTCAGGCTCCATCTCTCTCGTCATTAGTTTGAAGAAATGATTTTTCCTATTAGTTTGTCATTAATTTTTTGAACGAAACAGCAATTTTTTTTTTTTTTCCCATTTTCACCAGCATAATTAGACAAACACCTTGAATGCGGTTTCTTGAGTTTCACTGGTTTGTATGTAACGATTGCATCAATAACATGATGAGATTGCGATTAAAAGACACAAGGTTCTGGACAGAGAGATGGTGTGAGTGTATTTGTCAGAATTTGCTGCACTGCTGAAAATATTTATAAAAATTGCTTCATACAAAATATTAGATAAATATGAATGCAGAAAACATCTTTTGGCATAACTGTCACATTACTGACTTCCATTAAACCTTTTAGTACGCTCCTCATTATTAATTTGCTAAATTTGTGATATTAGTTTTATTCATCCACATTTAATCAGTTATAATACAATACTGACCCTTCCTATATGGCCTCTAAAGCAAGACCTCTCTGTGATAATGCTGATGTTGTTTGTTTAGACTAAACTTAGTATTTGAAATTGCTTCTTGCAAATGTCACTTTTTATTGAAATCCTGTATATGTGTAAATAAAGTCAGGTCTATGCTGGAAGGCAGATAGAAACCATACCGGTGAGTTTATTAGGGCAGGGTTTACAAGTGTAGCATGCATAGCTTCAGATCGGATAGATCGGATCAGCTGCACAGTGGGGAGGGAGACTGGAGGTGGATAGGAACTCAAGTGCATAACTCTAATCGGAAAAAAAAAAAAAGCTTTGCTGCTTGTGGCAATTCTGCTGGGCCTGAAACACATCACATTCTCAGTGACGGCGCACAAGCCCAGCCTTGCTCAAGACTTGTTAATTCATCTGCGTTTCACAATAAACACTGTAACATTAAATCTCTGTTAATTATCAATAGCCCATTGATTTTTTGCACTGATGTGAATATGAATCTGATTTAAACGAGTGGATTGTGAATGTTACTATAAGACAGCCTGGTGTCTTTGACTCGAAGAGGTTGGATCACTCCCCCCCATGTGGGGGCGAGGAAGATGGAGATGGGCTCTTGACACTGCCTACTGGCTCAGGGCAGTGTGTTTTGTGTCTGCTCTAATTGAAAAAGAATCGTTAGAGCTGGTTGCTATGGAAATGATGCCATAGTGTGTAGAGAGCTGTGAGCTGGAGCAGCATAGCGGTGACCACCACGCATGCCAACGGTTCCTTCCCCCCACCCACCAGCCGCTCACATTCTTCTGCCACTGCTCAAGTGCTGCTACTGGGATTGTTCGTCATCGTTGACCTTGGCAGTCCACAGCTATGCAAAATGAAGAATAAAAAGACAGAAGTAGGAAGAAAATTAGCATCACATATATACAAAGAGTCATGACACTGCTATGGGAGAGTGTTAAAAATGAAGCTGGAGTCAAGGGGACGAAACAGCATAGTCAGTCATTTGCCAGGCTAAAAGCTAGAAATAGCTATTATTTAACGAAGCAGCCATTCCTCTGTGTAGTTTAGTGAAAGAAGGTGGAGGCCAGTAAAAGGTGTTAAAGTTCTTGGACGATGATCAACAGTCCTGATGATATCATACTGTTAAAATATGATCTAGTTGAGCTAGTAGATAATACACTGTTTGGAGCCAGTTAAATCATGCCAGCACAGCATTCAAAGCAGAGAGTTCAAAGTGGTCTTACGGTGCATTGAAGGTGAGATGTTTAACTGAATAAATCTGTCATGCCTGCCTTGGGTGGATCTCATGCAACATGAAAGGTTCTGCACACCATGCTCTGTTTTAGTGTTCGTGAATATGGAGTGTATGAGAGTGTGTCAGCGTGTGTGCATGTAAGAGAGATTATTGATTACAGGAGTGGTTTTGGTCTGTGTTTCTTTGATGTCATTTCCATGTAAATTGTAGATATAAAGCTAATATTTTGATTCATCTGTTTTTGCTCTTTTCTCATGTTTACCAGAGCTGTCAATACTGGCTTTAGCTTGACACAGTTTGCCAGTTGATGCTAGTGGAAGTTCTGTAGGTTTTGTATTTTTGAGGCTTACACACACTTTTCTTGAGTTCATAAACAGCTGGCTCTCTCGCTCCTCCATCCAGCATTGTGTGTACAGACCAAACCAGACAAGCCTCACTCTTCAATCTCTCCAAGTCCATGTGGCGAAGGGAGCGACTAGCAGATGGACTTGCTTTTGCATCTGCTGTGTGCAAACCAGGCTTTGTACACTACTCCTGGGGGAAAGCAGGGCTTTTTTTTTTTTTTTCACTGCAAGTAGATTCCTGTCTGTTGGAGTGACTAAGAAAAACATCTGTGGCATGCAGGGGGGTTAGAGGAGCCAGCAAAGGGGCAGAATTGACAAAAGGATTGACAAACACCATTAGCCAAAGACGTTCTATGTCGTTGCTCTTGTGTACTGTTTACTGTACGGAGCATATGTCAATACATCACTGTGATGGCTGTCTGCCAGGAGAGCCTGTTCGATTTTGATTAGGGTTAGTAAATGGATGAATCTGTAGCTCAGAAAGACTGAAGCTTGATTAACATCTGTAAAGACAAATTTGCCTTTGTGAAGTAGATACTAAGCTTTGTCAGACACAGGGAAAAAAGCTGTGAAAAAGCTTGTCTGGGTTGCGTTTCTCCCCTCCTCCTGCACTCATACATTTCCTTTGCAAGTTTTTTCTTTCTTTCTTTCTTTCTTTTTTGGGTTTCAGCAGGTTTGCCCTAATAAGGGAAGAGGGAGGTATATTTATCACAGTTGTTAATATTGGCTTTAAGGCATATTGTGCTCGTGGATGAAGTTGTGATATATATAT
>JANZLB010000014.1:27386593-27398315 GCA_026167865.1 Notarius quadriscutis
GCAGTGAACACACGCGCACACACACCCAGAGCAGTGGGCAGCCCAGAGCGCCTGGGGAGCAGTCAGGGGTTCGGTACTTTGCTCAAGGGCACCTCAGCTAGATTAGCTAAATCTAGGAAGTCCAGTTGCCAAGACATTCATCATACCTTAGATGACTGAAAATCTTCATGGACATGGAATAATCATATACCTTTAAAGACATCTCAGAAAAATGTGGACTCGATATTTCAACACAAATCTACAGTTTATATATTTCATGCTGGTATTTATATTTTTCTGGCCCACTTGAACTGGAAAAAATTGCTCAGTTGTGCCTTTGAAAGGAAAGTGTGATGTGAAAGAAGCAGATGGGATCAATTGAAGGGAGAGAGGAAAGCTTATCAGTGTATTCTGTGCAATTTCATTTTGTCTCACAGACAGCAGAGGGGTCTAAAAGTGACAAACTGCTCATTTAAGGCCTGCAGTGCTATTTGAGGCATATGGCAGGATTCGATATACTTCAGCCTCTCCTTTCTGATGTTGTAGTCTATGTCAGGCTGTGTGCCCTGAGTTAGTGAGCAGCTTGAACAAAGCATCTAATGTTCTCTCCGGTGAGACACTAAATCAGAGTGAAGCACTGAGCCTCTCTTGCCACTGAATATGTCTCGCTCACACACACACACTGCATGTCTGGCCGACCCTCTCTATAGATCCCCACAGAAATGTTTCTGATATGGAGTCAGTGGATCAGTTGTAATATTAATGATGCTATTTTGACACTGAAAACATGCTCTATTTTCTGTATAATGTGGTGTGTGAGGCAATAAGGCATTCTGGGAGCTGTAATCTGGTTTGAATTTGAGCTGTTTTGAAGCTGTAGACATCCTGTGGAGTGCGATTACAGTCTCTGTCCTGTCTTGGACACTGCAAGGAAAGCAGTGCTGTGTGTTGTCTCAGGATTTCTAAATTAGTCAGAAAAGATGAAGTGCTTCACTGTTCTTATCTTTGTATTGTCCTGCCTGCCAGTGATTTCAGTGTGTGTGTGTGTGTGTGTGTGTGTGAGAATGTGTGCATCAGGAGTATCCTTTTCTGCTCATTTTATTACAGTTGGTTTTGAGACATATTAATAATTAATCTCATGGAGATATCTTCTTACACCCTACTCAGCCCATTTTATTTCATGATGTCTCTTGAATACTTGTTCTACCACTTTTTTTCTTTTTTTTAACCTCCCGCCTTCCTCTTTGTGTATCTTCTACTACTTTCTCTTTACACCTTCTCGTTTTCTTTTCCCATGAGCACCACACCCTTTGCCACCCTCCTGAATTGGACAACTGCTATGTTTACCTTGGCCTTCTTTTCTAACTGTAAATGTTTTTATATGGCACTAACTTGCTCTTTATATTTGCTTTCCTTCATAGAGAATCCTTCACATAGTACTGGATGATCTCAGATTAGTGGTTGAGCACGCATGCTTGTTTCCAGTAAGGTCTCGCTGTCCCCAGATCAGCGCAGCTTTCCTGGTTGCTCATCTGTTGTTGTTTATTAGACGGTTTGTTAATATGCAACAGAACAGGAAATGCTTGCTGAGTTAGAGGGAGGGCAAAGCCTGGTTAAATTTTTTTTTTTTTTTTTCAGTAAACGAGGAGGCCTTTTTGCTCCTAGTTGTTGTAAATGTGAATAATGGTTGGAGAATTGCAATAGTTTCTGTGGGATTGATGTATGAGTCACAAAAAGTGAGAACAGAAGAGGCAAAGCTCACTCGTATCTCAGTCTTTTTGTGAGAGGTTTCCCTGATACTAAAAATTCGTGGATATTAGAAAACGGATCCATTCCATAATCATATAACCTATGGTCTGGAAGTGCCACAGTGTCTGTTAAAGCCCAACTAAACTATTTAGGATCATTTGACTGAGCAGCACCTTCATGTATAGAACAAATCCACACAGACACAAAGCTTATGGTTATTCCTGATAGATGGAAATTGTGTAATAGAACTGAGTTACAGATCACTCATGTCTTGCTGTCAGCAAATATGTAAGGAAAACACATGTCTGTAAACTCAATAATCTCAGCAATTTGATAAACCTGTCTGTGCTTACCTAACAAATACACACAGTGTAGTTTACTTCTGATGAATTATGCTAGAAGGAAGTTCAGGAATTGTATGACATTCTGGGTGTGTACTGACGGGAAATATTTATATATTTACCTACTTGCATAGAGAATCGAGCTTTAAACTGCTGAAACTTTATCATTCAAATCACAGCTTATTCTCAGACCATTCAATATTTAGTCCAGAAGAAAATGCAGAAGTTAAAGATGCAGTTACAATGAATTTCTCTTTCTGACTGCTGGGCGTGTAGCAGACATGGAGAGTGCCATCACCTTGTGGCAGTTCCTGTTGCAGTTGCTGCTGGACCAGAGCCATAAGCACCTGATCTGCTGGACGTCTAATGATGGCGAGTTCAAGCTGCTCAAGTCGGAGGAGGTGGCCAAACTTTGGGGTCTGCGGAAGAACAAAACAAATATGAATTACGATAAACTGAGCCGAGCTCTGCGCTACTACTACGACAAGGTAATACGCTCATGGGATAGAGTAAAATAATTCTAATCTGGTTCATATACTGGCATTTTAAATAAAGAGAAAATATTACGTTGAACATTATAAACCTGTATTTCTTTGTGTATTAATGTACAAAGGTATTCCTTAGACACAATAATTGAGTGATTTATATTGAGCGTTAAAATTAACTTGTACAGAATACATGCTGGGCAGCACAGTGGTGCAGTGGATAGTGTTGCTGCCTCATAGCTACTGAGTCCCCAGTTTGATCCTGAGCTCAGGTTACTGTCTGTGCAGAATTTCACACATTGTCTGTCAGTATGGGTTTAATGGAGGTTCTCTGTTTTCCTCCCAACTCCCAAAAACATGCTGAAGCGTAGACACTAAATTCCCCCAGGTGTGAAATGTGTGCATGCATGATGCCCTGTGATGTGTATTGCCACCACACGCAGAGGTTTTGGATCAATCATGACACTGACGAAGATAAAGCAGTTACTAAAGCTGAATGAATCAATAAAGAAACCATAAAGTGTGCAAGCTATGAAAAGGCATGCTCAATGATTTAAAATAGCTTTAATGTGGTTTATAAATTAGTTGTTTATTTAAAACAGAAAACAGCCTTGTCTTTTTATATTACACATAAAAAGCCTGCATTAATTTATTGGTTGAATATTTGAAGTAAGAAATAATTGGGAGAAATTCATGTAATTTCAATGCATCTGAGTCGATATAAAATGAAATTTAACATTATCTAGACAGTGAACTTAGCAGTATTGCAGGTAATTGTTGAAATAATTAAGCTAGACTTAAATCATGAACACAATTAGAATATAACTAATGATTTATTTCTTCTTGTTTTTCCTTTATCTTGCAGAATATTATAAAGAAGGTGATTGGTCAGAAGTTTGTGTATAAGTTTGTCTCATTTCCTGACATCCTGAAAATGGATCCCCAGGCGGTGGAGCTTGGCCGAGAAGGGGGCAGCATTATGTTACAAGAGGCCGAGTCTGATGGAGGGGAGGGGGAAGAATCTCCAAAACACTCCCTGTCATCGCTGAGAAGCCCCGCTGGCAGGAACGAATATCTTAACTCTGGCCTGTACTCATCTTTTACTGTTAGCTCCCTCCAAGGCCCGCCTCCACTGCTGCATCCAGTCAAAGTGGAGAAACGGAGAGGGGTGGAACGAGGGGAAGAAGGACCAACTGTGATTAGGTTTGTCACCAATCGGTCAGAGAAAGCAATGCCCCTCCCTTCCTCTCCTGCCCCTACCTCATCAGAGGTTTTCTTTAGCTCAAAAGCCTCCCCTAATTCCTCTCATTCATCGTCCCCATCTCATAGCCCGTCCTACTTACGGAGGCTGAGCCCAGAGGCTCAGATGGACGAATCGGAGCAGAACGCTCAGCCTCTCAATTTATCATCCGGCCACAGGGAGCGAGCCCAGGTGCAAGCCTCGCCCCATGAGAGGAGGAGTAGCACCAATGGACTTCCTCCCAAAGCTCGGAAACCCAAAGGTCTGGAAATCTCAGCTCCTTCTATACTGCTTTCAGGAAGTGACCTGGGTTCCATTGCCCTTAATAGCCCTGCATTGCCCTCAGGGTCCCTCACACCAGCCTTCTTTACTGCACAGGTAACACATACCCTCACGCACATAGAGTTCCTCTGTGTTGTTTTCTACTTTCATACCACAAGTTTAGGTATTTAAGGGATAATGGGTAAGTAGTAGGCAGGGTTTTAACAGAAAGAGAGAGTGAGACAGGAAGAGAGAAAAGGGGAGAGAGCAGGAGGGAGGAGTGAGACCTATAAGTGAAGCCATATGCCTGTAATCCTGCCCACTACAGTGCAGTGACACAGGACAGAGAGCGAGAGTGAGGAGAGAGAAAAGGAGAGAGATGAAATTGATTTCATGTGTCTCTCAGTGGCCGGAAGCTGGTAATCCAAGGTCTCTGACCTCTGAAGAGCAACACATTCATATATTCGCTCTCTCTCTCTCACGCACTCAAAGGGATAATTAGTTGTTTTAAAAAGCCCTATTTCCTGAAAGATATTCATGAAACAGTATAAAGAGTATATCTTATCCCCTGAAACTTCTCAACCTATTATTCAATAACTATTATGATTTATTCAGTAATTACAGCGATAGATAAATAGGTTCCAAGGTGCGAAAGTCTTGACCTGGACAGAGGACAGTCTGTAATCGTATTTTAGCCTAATTAATCTTTAAAATTGCACAAAAATAACATCTTGTCTGTAATGGGTTATTTATGTAAGTTAAAGCAACTAGCACCATCAAGGCTGAAAGTGGACATACGGAGGCTATTCCTGCTGCAGTAAACAGGCTAAAATATTTTTGTCACAACTTTGTGCTGTATTATTGGAATGTTTATCACATTGTGACATGCACTGTATTGTAAAAGTAGCTGCTGATATCTACAATCCTGTAGATGACTCAAAAGTATCCACACTAACACAGTGGCCCTGCCATTAACTGGTATTTGAATATATTCAACTCTTTAGTGTAGTAGTCAGATCTACATTTTGTACGTCACATTTCTATTTTGTAGAGAAAGCATGAAACATGGACTTTGATCCTGAGCAACACTTCCCCTCTCGCCAAAAACAAGAACCATACGCACGCCCACACACACCGAGCCCACAGTGTGACATTTTACAAATGTAATCAGAAGTTGAATCTTCCCTCACTGATTGTGTATGTGGTGGGTTTTTTTTTTTTTTTAATTTTCTTCTTGCCTGCAGACTCCCTCGGGTTTGCTGCTGGCTCCAAGCCCTCTCCTCTCCTCCATTCATTTCTGGAGCAGTCTGAGTCCTGTCGCTCCTCTTAGCCCAGCACGACTACAGGGACATAGCTCTCTCTTCCAGGTATACATACAACCCTCATAAATGGCTTCAGCATCATGCACATTAATAGGGAAAATGGAAGAAAGTAAATGTTCAAGATGGAGAATGCTGGGTACAGTAGGTGTGATATGCATTCATGCTGCATCTTGAAATTGGGGGAAATGTTTTATTGTGAAGACAGTTAACTGTGTTTCCTATTACGAGCACTGGGCTGAAGGTCTACATGAGTAGATAAGTGTGTGCAATGTGTGATTGAGGATCATTGTGTGGTGGATTGCATGTACTTTTTTGCTCAGGGAGTGTGTTTCTGTTTGGTGTCATGTTTCACTGCTCATGTGAGAGAGAGGGGAAATCCTGTGGATACTTCCTGTTCTGGCTCAAGGGAGACTGTCTGCACAGTGTGTGTAAGGTGTGTGTGTGCACGCACGCGTTTATGGATATTGCTTTGTGCGGGGTAGGGCGTGGCTTTACTGCAAACAGCACAACAGGAAGCAGATCAGGTAACTGAGGCAACCTTCTTGACAATGGTTGTGACAGTTAAAAATATACACTTCCGCCACACTATACCTACCCCACACACACACACACTGTTCACATTCACTTTCTCAGGCAATGGCATAACGAGCTTTCTGGCTGGTTGTGATTGTTTTATTGCTCAGTTCTTGGCTGTTACTGGAAACTCCTGGCTTGGATGTTTTTCTTTTTATTTGTTGCTCTTCAGTCTTTTATTCTTAGCCGCTCTTACACGCTATTTCCTTATCTAAAGGTCACTCTGGGAAAAGGATTTACTTGTGTATCTGTGTGTGTGTGTGTGTGTATGCACTTTGGAAATAAGCTACAGATGTTTCCTCTCCACACTGGATACGGGGGGTGGGGGGCAGCTTCCTGTTAAAGTAGGGAGGGGGTGATAACTGAAAAAGACTGACTGTGTATGCTCAGTTCTCTCATAACAGGAAGTTCCTCTCCTAGCATTACCATGATGCATTAGTGGTCATAAGGGGCTGGCTATGAACGTGTTTGTGTGCGCATGCGTGAGCAAGCTTCTCATTCAGAGCAAGCATGCAGTCCTTTTTGTATAGTTACACACAAAAAAAACTACCGTCAAAGGCACAAAAAACTCGAGTTGAAGTCGTACGCTCTTTTTTTAAAACAGTTTTTAACCCATTGACACATGGTAAAAATCTCCCTACCAATTTTGCTCGTAAAATCAGTCACAGACATCAGCGTAGGCGTACAGGTAAGTTTCTGTGGATTGCTGAGCTGATGACGTAATTGTTCATTTCTCTCCACAGTTCCCTACTCTGCTGAACGGACCTCTCCCTGTGCCTCTCCCCAACCTGGACTCTTCATCCTCTTCTTCCTCGCTTCTCCTTTCATCTAGTACTCCAAAATCCTGATTCCAAACCCTTGTCGAAAACACACACATTAATACTTGCTAAAAAGTCAAGGTTGCACTACACCTCCTTGTGGTTACAGTTACCACAAAAATAACCACATCCAACATTTTAAAGAAAGCAGATTTCATTTTTAAAACCATTTCTAGCCCGAAACTCAGGCTGTTCACCAGTCCGCTCATGTGGTAGGTATTATTGTGCCAAAGACAGCAAAATGGCACCACTGAGCTGTTGGAAAAACTCAGCCTGGGAATGCATCGTCCAAATCAGTGTCTCAGCATTTATTATTTTTTTTTTTAGTCATATTTTGACATGCAGGACCACGATAATCCACAGAGTCCTCCATGTATTACAACCCACATTTGGCAAACACCAAAGATACCATTGAATTCCAGACAACACACTCCTCCCACAGTCCCACTCAATTGTAGTCATTGCAGATTCCCACCCACAAGCTAGTTCTGTTAGGTGATGTGGTGAAGGTTGACACATGCCTCCTCCATCATATTAGTCTGCTGCTAAAATACAGGCAGCTGAAAGCACTATCTAACCAATCCCTTATACACACACATGAGCACAGAGGTGTTGGTGTCTTTTAGAATGATGCAGAAAGACACCTGCGCCATCCTGCTCACCCACAGAGCAAAGCCAATCACACTCCCAGTCATGGATGGCTGCAGAATCATTGGGTTTCTAATTCACAATCATTCAACGATAACATTTAGTGCCTCCGGCGTTGGTGCTTTTATCAGATTGTTCACTCAGTTCAGAGACGCTCCTAGTGCAAAGCTATGAGAGCAGAGCATACAACCCATATTAGACAGTTTGTTCCTCCCCATTGTTTTTGGTTTTGTAATCATCTTCTGAGGCTGTGAATCAGGTTTTCTGTTTAATTTGTCCGACATTGTATATTATATTGTATGCACTGTGCTTTAAACTACCGGCTGTGCCTTTTTTTTGTGTAAGAATGTGTATATGTATTATTTTCCTGCTTTTAAAAAATTCAAAAAATGTTTTGTAATGGACGAATTCCATCACCATATTGGAAAGAAAATCATTGTAATAGCTTTGTTATTTTTTCATTACAGAATTGAAAACAATGTATTCTCGTATTAATTTTATATTTTTGCTTTCTAAGAGTCAAAGAAATGTGCCTGTTTTCAATAAAAGGAAAGCATTGAATGCTGTGCAATGGCCTGTTCTGAAATTTGTGTTAAAAACAAACCCCTTTAGACACACTCATACAGAGACAGAAGAGAGGATTCCGTAGGAAACAGACCATGTTTACTTCACTGATCAAGAGAAATAAATATCTGCAGTAGAAAGAGTTAAATGGTCAATTCAGCGCATCAGTGTTCCACAGAGGCGAGGTTTACAAGACACCAGGCGTTCCATGCATCTATACACATACACACGCTTCTCCAGTCACAATCAACTGCAAAATTACAATATTAATCAACAGATGTCAGTTCAAAAACAAGAGTCTGTAATCTAAAACCTCTGTCTGAAATCATTTCTTCATGTGTAGAAATATTCGGAGGAAGGTATTGGTCCAATGCAGCCATGTTTTTGTTCCTGTATTTTTCACACTTTCTTTTCTCTCTTTTTCCCCCCTAAATAAAGTTCAAGAATGAATGTGAGACAGTTGGACTCCAACATGCCACACTGTTATACTATTATTCACAGACAAATCAAAATGTAGAAAAAAAAAAGATCTTAATACTGTTAAGGAAACTAATGCATCGTCAGAAAACTTACTAGCATGGTGCAACAAGCTTCTGTACAGTGTGATCTCCCTGACCTCTCACATTCACGCGCGCTCGCTCACCTCACACTCCAGAGATCTGGCATGACTAATTTTGTACAAATCACTGATGATGCATTAGAATAAGTTGCTCTCAAAGGGGAAAAAAATTCATACAAGCACTTCAGTCCAGGCAGAAAGTTTTCACTGAGGAAAAGGACAAGTAGGACACTAAAGGAGAACATTTGTTCAAAGAGGAAGGTACGGAAGGTCTTCAGTCATTTCAGCCAAGATCACGTGATTACTGCTGGTCCAGTGGTTTTGATTCCCCTCTCACAGCTTGGTCCTCCACCACCACATCACGGCTTGCTTCACAATGCTGAATGAACGTGGCGACAGTCACAAATGATTTAATCGCATCTAAAAACAGTTTAACGCTCTCTCACCAGGCTGAACACCTGAGAGTTTGTCTCCCTGAATGAGCTACACACTTGCTGCATCCATGGCTCACTGTCAGAGAGTAGGAGGGTCTATTCTCCAGGCTCTGGGTCATTTCAAATGTCAAAGTGAGCTTTGGAGATTGGAATGAGAGTGAGGAGGTTTTTTTTTTTTTTTACAGCGTTTATAAAGTATGTAGGAACTACAATTTCTACATAACCATGCCAAAAAAAGGATGCAATTCAAAATGTGGCCAACGACAAACATGACATTTGCAAGATGAACATTATTAAACATAAGTATATCCAGTATAACAATAACTTTTTTTTTTAAATGAAATCCTTGAAGGCAGTACTGATGTATCCGCAACCAGGAAGGCTGCCTGAGAGTAGGGAAGGTTACAAAGAGACAGTAGTTGATTAGCAGCAAGGGGGGGAAAGCCCAACAACTTTTCAATAAATACACACACATACACACGTATATACACGCTCCCCTCTCACAGTCTAATCTCCAATGTGTTTCCTTGAGGAAGCGGACATGGGGCAGGGGCATCACTGTGTTTTGTCACTGGGACTGGCTGCATGCTGGACACAGGAGGAGGATGGGAAAGAGCCAGACTGGTCAGTCCCCCTCACCCACTGTTCACCCTTACACACACACTCACTAAAGAGGGTAGGGAGGCTAGTCTGTACAAGACAGTTGCTGAGCAAACGCCATCATCCTGATCCGCTGTGTGTGCTTGTTTGTGTGTGCGTATGCTTGTGCGAGTGCGCTTGTTAGAGCCAGTGTTTAGAACAGCATACTCTGTCTTCTGTTCTTGCTGCTTCCTAGAGGGAGAAAGAGAAGAGTCAGTGACTTGCTGCATATTAAATTTACATTAAAAATACAAAAACAAATCTGCCTCAAAACCCATATACTGTAGTTCTTAGTATTCAGAAGTTAAAAACTGGGCCACAGCGCCCTCTTCTGGACAAACACACTGCATCAGATAAGCTATGACTGTCATTGTTATCGTTAGCCAAGTTTCCCTTGACAACATGCACATAATACAAGCAAGAGAAAGACAACACAAACTTTAATTTTACCAGTTTTTAGAGTTTTGTCTCAGTCTCTGCAATTAATTACACCAAAAAAGTGAAGAAATGCGACAAATGGACCTTAAAACTACAAAAATCTTTTAATACATTTTCCATCAAATATAGAGCTCAATATATTTTCTACAGAGCCCCAAAAGGTACATGGTTTTTAAATGAATAAATAAATAAATAAAATTTAACACCCCCCCACACACACCCCTTTAGAGGCTCTGTAGAGAAGGCTCTGTTTTTTATTATTATTTTTCTATAATTACAGATTTGACACCTTGGAAATATTCGAAAACTCAAGAAATTTCGTGCACTCATGAAAACAGGGCAAAACTTTATTTTTCTTAGGTCATTTGCCTTTGGTGAGGCTAGAAGACACCAGAGCGCCCCCTAAAATGTTATTCAAATTTATAGCTTTGGACGTGACATTGAGACTCCTGTCCGGTATACAGTTTCACCTATCCATGTCAAATTTGGTAGGCGTGTGGAGTGCCCTTAGCCGAACAAAATTGCATATACATTGCATCAGTCATACTCGACAGGAAGGGAGATATTTTTGGTTTTGTGCGTTTTGACACGTGCTACATTTTAACGAACTTGTCCTCGGCGGTTTGTTGGATTCATGCCATATTTGGTATACGTCATGTTGCTGATGTTAAACTACAAAGGGATTTGCAATACGTCACAAGATGTTGAAATGGCAAACCAATACGTTTATATATTATGCCATGCAAACAGGAAGGGAGTCATAAATTCACCATGCATTGCCTGATACGGCTCAAACTTCACAGGTTATATTGTGGTTCGGAAGATATCCACGACTCTCTGGTATAGCACCACCATTTGGACATGGACAGTAATGACTCCATTGCCAAAACACGCGTTACATTTTGATCTACTCTTCCTAGGCGGTTTGGATTCATGACATTCGGTATACGTCATGTCAAGATGTTGCTGATTTTAAGTTGTAAAGGGATTTGTGATATTTTGCAAGATGTTGAAATGGCGAACCAATACATTTGTGTTATGTCACACAAACAGGCCATAAAGTCCCCACGCATTGCCTGATATGGCTAAAAATTCACAGGTTATAGGATACGATGGTTCCGATGATATCCCCATGCCCAATTTGACCCTTCGGTATAGCGCTACCCTTTGGACCTGGACAGTAATGATTCCATTGCCTAAAAACTTTGATTCATGAAATTTGGTACACACATCAGTAGTGGCCACTGCGGCTCCAGGATAGAGGCTTGGTCTCGAGTGTGAGGGCCCTTTATCGCCGCCAGCGGCTATATTCTACATTGTTTCCTAATCTAATTTTTAAGCTTGTTTTAAGAGATACATGTGATAACCCCCCTCCCCACAAAAATTTAGTACAAACTCATTCTCCATGACACAAAGTGCAGTATTTTTCTTTCTAATCAAATATAGTCAGTCACTTGTAGATTCAAATAAACTGACTGCTGCTAAAAAAAAAAAAAAAACCCACACACAATGTTAATTCAGATTAGTTTGAATTGCCATTTCTATCACCTGCCAAAACATTTTGATCAAACTCCCATTTAAGGAAATCTGCCTATGGATATACACACACACACACACACACACACACACACACACACACACACACACACACACACACACACAACTCTCTCAG
>JANZLB010000014.1:27590669-27616939 GCA_026167865.1 Notarius quadriscutis
TCACATACTTTTGCCACTCACAGATATATAATATTGGATCATTTTCCTCAATAAATAAATGACCAAGTATAATATTTATCTCATATTTGTTTAACTGGGTTCTCTTTATCTACTTTTAGGACTTGTGTGAAAATCTGATGATGTTTTTGGCCCTATTTATGCAGAAATATAGAAAATTCTAAAGGGTTCACAAACTTTCAAGCACCACTGTACATATGTATTACACTGCACTCGCATAACACTTGCTTCAAACTATGATGGAATCATTTTTGGGAGATGTGGAAACATACCTCTGGAAAGTATGATTGGGTTAATCCGAAGAACTGTTTGGAAAAAATTCAATTGATTTCTGTTTCTGATGGTTTTCTGAAAACTGGTGGGAGTAGACAGGTGATGACATTGGAGAAAATGGATATGGGATGGGGGTATGCAGGATGACCTATGTTTATTTGTCTTGTACGTTGAACCATGCTGATCTGTACAGAAATGTTTATATTATAATGAAAATCATACATTTACAAAAAAAAAAATATCTGACTGAATGGACACTGTGCACTAGCAGAACTGAAACAGCCACACCATTCCACAAACATATTTTTGAGTATTTATTGTGAGACTACTCCCTGCATTGCAGTAAATAAAGACAGTTGAAGAAACAATTTTTAAGAAGCATGCTCTGTACATACTGTACATAAAAAGAGAAAGAGTGACAGAGTGAGCGAAGAATAAGAGTGATTGAAAGAGTCTTCAAGCCCATATTTATCACATTTTCTCAACGTGTCAGTAATTGTACCTTACAAAAAAGTGTGAGGTAAGCAGCCAGTAGAGACGTTGAGATAGTACATGGGTACTGATATGAGAAACGGTGGAGAGGAAACAGGGAAAGAGAAAGGGCACAAAGAGAGATGGATATGAGTCGGGATTATGTGGGTGTGTGATTGAAGAATTATGTAATCGAAATAGATGCTGCATGAGATACAAAGTAAAGCAGGGTGTTGTGATGTTTCATGTTAGCACCCATGACAACATTGCAAATATGAAATTAGTAGACCTACAGTATATGAGAGATTCAACTAATGAGTACTAAATTCTCAACATTATGTTAGTTTATTTCATATATCCATTTGTTTTACTAATCGTTTTAACTAAATTTGTATCCTTATAATAAGGAAAGTAAAAAAAAAAATCAAGTAATGCTATAATAACAGATAAACAAGTAGATTTAGACTAAAATCACAAATAAACAGTAAAGAGGGGAACATTTTTCTTCTCACCACAATGAGCAGTATTCAGAACTAAATATATAACAAATGACCTAATCTCCCTGTGGATTCGTGTGAAGCCATACTGCAGGCATTATTCCAGAGAAACCAATAAACCTAAAAATCAGTCATCAATCACTGAACACTCATTTTAGAGCTGATGCAATTTCAATAAGCACCAGACTTCATCCATAAATCTCTCTCAAGATACAGTGCTCTCTCTCTATATTTGTCTCTCTTTTTGAAGTGCAATTCCCAAAAGCGAGAGATAGTACTAAAAATAGTCCAGTGTACCTTGCCTTTGTCACTCAAAATGCAACCAATACAGGCAAAGAACAAAACCGATGAATTGTCTAAAAACAAGCTTCCTATCAATGCACACGGTGGGGTTCTATAAGATATTTAAATAAGACTGGGATATTAGAGAATTACATAATTATACATAAATTACATTCTGAATAAATAATCACTCACCCTCCCTCAAAGATGCAAACACGCAGTGGCTCACTCTGCTTTGAGGTGGTAGGAATCTCCTCTGTACCGCTCACGTCTTTTTCAACCCTTTTAATTCGAGCCTCTTCTTTCTCTTTGACAGGAATGCTCAGTGTTTTGGCATGTACCTATCCCACAGACCAATACAAAATGACATCTGTACCCAATAATACCAAACTATACACAGTAATACTAAAATCACAACACACTAGCAAACAGGGATGTAAGACTGAGTATTTAACAATACAATCTGAGTAAAATACAATAACACTTACCTCTGATACTCTGGGTGTTTTGTTGCCAACCAGTTTGTCAGTTGTCAGAGGTGGTGTTGTAGCCATGGTGTATACCTCAGAGCTGTACATTTGCTTAGAACACAGTAGTGACAGTACAATTTTGGTGGACAGACCAGGTAGATTGGGGTTATACATGCTCACACTCCAAGAAGAATAAACTGATGTTTGTTGATCGGTGTGGGCAGATGGGTTAGGCTTAGTATAATTCAGGTAGCACCAGCTCACTGATGTATTGGTGTGTAGACTGGGGTATAAGGGATGAGTGGAGTCTGTGGACCTCTCTGGAATCTCAACCACTGATCTGTGGCCCTCTTCCTGCTGTTCCTCTTTTTTAAGTCCAGTTTCCACCTGGGAAATCTCTGGCTTATTCACCACAAATTCAGTTTTATTTCCTTCCTGCGCTTGTTCAGTCTCTACAACTACCTGTACTCCTTTTCTGTTCCTTAGGCCCCCTTTGTCTGTTCCTTTGTTTTCCTCCAGAAATTTCTCACAACTTTTACTTTCTTCTCCACTTTCTTCTTCTTCTTCTTCTTCTTTGATTCGTTTCTGTTGCCGTTGTGCCTCTAAACTGAGTTCTAGACTACCTGCAGGGGAAAGCATTCGCTTATTTCCTCCAGCACCAAGTGGCCCACAACTATCATCAGATGCAGTCTCTGCTCGAAATTCTAAAGGAAGTGATAAAGGAATGTATGTATTAAGATTATGAGTAGGGAGCCTAAGGTAAGATCTCTGAAGCTTACTGCCTTCAAGCTTCTCCATAATGACCATGGCTGTACAGCAAATTGGCTGCTGAGACCGTGTTGTGGCTAAAATTTGTGAAATGGTTGTGTACATGGCACTAGCATAAGTAGGAATATGAGTCTGTAAGCGCACAGGCACCACCAGTGACACCACTGGTCTAAACTGCTCAAGGCAAGTAGCAATAATGGGGCGAGGCTGGTGCCGAGTGACAAGCTGGTGATATGGAGAATCTCTTCGATGTGTAGAGGAAGGAGAACTAGATTCACCAATAGGTGAAGCCAAGGGATCCTGAATGATTAAACCACTCATTGGGTACTGCAGTGAGAGCAAAGTAGGAAAAGGCTGAACAGGAAAGCCAAGGTGCTCAGCTACATGAAACTGTCTTGGATGAAATGAAGATGGCACTGTTTGTATGAGAGCCTGCTGAAACATATGACTAGAAAGGACATCAGATATTGTTGTAACTGGTAAAAGTCCACTTATTTGTTGTGAGGAACACGTTTCTGGACTAGTCAGATGGTAAACTGTAGTTGGAAGAGGGAGGGGAGTTTGTAAAAGCTGCAGAGTTTTGCCCAAAGTCTCTGGGCTAAGTCTCGAAGTACTGCTTGCTCTGTGCTCACCAACTGAGAGGGCAGCATGGCCAGGATAGGACTGATGGATACTAGATGATGACTCTTCAGGATCAGGCTTCTCAAGGGTTGCATGTTTCACCAAGAGACATTTTCGTCTCTCTTTCCAAGAAGAAGTAGGTCTTGGAGAAAGGTTTCCACAGTCAAATGACTTGCTTCTTGTCTCTACTATCTGGGCAGGGTGTGGTGGACTTGCAGGAGCCTGCTCAGAGGCAGAGCGATGCATTTCCCTATGATAATGTTGATAGGCACCTGGTACAGTCAGCATATGGGACCCTTGGGAGCTCCATGTACTAGCCTGTATTTCAGGGTCAATTTTTCCTGTTTCTTCAAAAGACGTAGATCGACTAGAGGTGTGAGAAACATTACTTTCTTGGCTAGGACTGCGTGGCAGGGAAACTGATTCAAAGCTAGATTCTCCTGATGACTGTGGTGCCTCTGCCAAACGGAGACGTTTCTTTTTTGGTGGCAGCTTCTCTGCAGGGAGCTGAGCCAGACTTTGGCTACGTTGAGGCCACTGGAACTCCTCCTTCTCTAATTCTTTTGGGATATATGTACTTGCTGGAGGTGAAACCATCTCAGAGTCTGGTTCTTTTGTCACCAAGATCTCTGGCACTTGAATCTTGGGCTGTCGAACTAACCTGGATGTGGAGGTTTGCTTTGGCTCCTGTTTATGTTCAAGTTCTGACTCTTGAATTTCTATGGACATGCTTTCCTGTTTTTCAAAGGAGCTGGTGTGCTGGATTACTGATATTTCTTTGTAAGGGCCAATTTTTTCTGGTTCAATTTGTGGTACAGTACCTGACAAGCCCTGTAAAGCTTCTTTATTCCCTTTTGCTGATGTGGTGAGATGACTGCTAAAGGATATAGCTGCTGGACCTGGACTAGGAGGGTCCTCCTCTAGACTTTCTTCTTTCCTCCTCTTTCGTATAGCCATAGCCATTGCTTTAAACTTATAGTGCATTATTTGTCTATGATCTTCTTGTACAGAAGCTGCTTTTTTCTCACTTGGATGTTCCTGTGAAGACTTATTCATGCAAGAAACTCTGTGTGCTTCATAATTGTCCTGTTTCTTCAAGTGAGTTCCACATATCTCACACTCATCAAATCGTATTCCCTTTTGCTGCTTCCATCCTGATTGTGTGGACACAGAGGAACCAGCTTCTGCTGTAAGGTCAGCTGCAACTGGCATTTCAATGGCAGGCTGGCGTCTTAACATTCGATGATGGTGGCCAATCCTCATCTCTGCTGATGCAGCCTGCTGCTCATCAAAAGATTGGCTAAGACGAAAGCTGTACGAAGATGAGCTAGCTGGATCATCTTTGGCACTAGAGGATGGAAACGACTGGCTTCTCAGAAGAACACCACTGGAACAATGACTAGAACGTGTGCCTTCAATTAACTGTGAATGTTGTACTTCAGTGGCATAACCACTTGGAATAATTTGTCCAGTAATGCCACTAGTGCCAATGAAATCTTCCTTTGGATCTTTTAGTGAAGAAAACTTAGCAGATTCAATACTACTTCTCCTAGAGAGGGAAGAACGTCTAGGTTTGACACTGTCAATTTCACTTGTGTCAACTACCGCTTCATTTATAGTAATTAATTTTGTAATGTGTTCAATGACTTGTGTCTTAGGCACAGTGAAAGGAATGGATTTTTCCTCATGTTCCAAAGATGATGAAGGTGATGACTGAAGATGTTGGTGTGGAATTCTTTGTTGTTGGCCTAATCGTCCATACTTTCCTAAAATAATTTCAGCATAGGATTTAACATTGGCATTGGGAGGGCTCACCTGGGATAATTCAGCACTGCCATAGCTAGAAAAGTAGCCAGATTCAGTACTGCCCTTACTACCAGGACCCAATGAAGATGATGGGCTCTCATCTGGTGATTCCATGGGAGCTCTTTTCCTTTCACTGAGTCGCATAGCTAACCTCTGTTTGATTGCTTGGGAGTCCTCTGTTCTTGGCCCTTCTTCTGAAAATGAGATTTCAACCTTGGAGCTTTTTCTTAGAGTTGGTCTGTCTTGAGAAGTAGATGGCTGATGCTGACCAGTCTCATCTTCAGACTCTGTGCTATCTGCTTCTGTTGCTTCTTCCTGCTCATCTCCTACTGTACCACTTTCAACTCCACTGAAACTGTATTCTTCCCGTCTAGATGCCAAGCCAGCCTTTATTTGATGGGCATGGGATTTACGATGTTTGTACAGGTTACTTTTAGTCTTAAAAGAGAAGCTACAAGGGACACAAGGATAGGGTCTTTCTCCTGTGTGGGAACGAATATGTTTTTGGAGGACACTGGGTTTTGCACATGGCCTTCCACAATATGAGCACACATACTTCCCCGGCTTTTGTGGCTTACGTTCCCTTCTAGATGTGGTGCCTTCTTGTAATTCCTGACTGGGGCAAGATGGAACACTCTGAAGATGAGGGACTGTGGTAGAGGATTCAAGAGATGATGAAGAGTAGCTACCTCCAGATGGACCTGGGACATCTTGCAATTGCCAAGTTTCCCCCATCTGAGACTGCTGTTGCTGCTGCCTTTGGAGCAAATCACGGCGTTTAGTCTGCCTTTTTTGATGCCGGCCATGGGATCCATGGATTGGTAGTGAGGTAGCCTGTTCCTGTATCTGAGGAAACCTACCCCTAATTGAAGATTCAGACAGAGCTTGTTGTTGTCCACCAGATCGCTCCCCATCAGACGGCCGGCTATGCTCTGCCTCCATAGAATGTGGGGAGGAAGCCTTATGGACACACTGGGAATGCCTTTATGACTACCTGACTCCTTAGCATTATTTCCCATGACACAGAAACATCTTGAGAAAAATAGCACATGACTTGTAAAGTATGTACAAGTCTGTACTGGTTTATATCAAAATTAACTCATCAGATGAAAAAATCAAACTGGCTCAAAGAAGAGCAGATGTATTTGCTATGCTGAAACTCTCATTGCGCAGCCCAAATTCATCATTGTACCATTCCTTTGGAGCTTGGAATGAAAGAGGAAAGTGCAGACAATTTTTGAGTTATTTTCTCCACTGATATGTTAGCAGGTGTTTAAGCCCTTCTTTCTCTGAGGTTGTCATATGCTCACACTGCAGAGGCCCTACAGAAAAACAAAAACAAGAAATTTAAGTGTGGCTTTCACTGTATAAAGTTACATAATTGTGCATCAATAACTTAATTTAAGCATTTGAATAGCGGTTTGAATATAAATGCTGTAAAAGCCTGAAAGAGAATCTAGATTTGTAGGATTTGGGTTTTTACTTTTTTCCTTCTAAATTAATCCAATATTTAAAAAAAAAAATTGCATAGCAAGGTGAATCCCATTTCATTCAGTGTTGGTGAATATTCAGTACTGTGCCATTTCTACAAGATCCTAAAATAACCTGACAAACAGAAAAACACAAGCTTCTTAAATAGCTAATTTTCTGACTTTCTGACATATTTTCTTGCCTGGTTGCATTTTTAAATTGAACAGAAAACGAAACAGCAGAATTATTAATCAATTCATGTTTAGCATGAATAACTTGATAAATTTGGGTGTTGATATCAAGATGTAGAATATGGCTCATGATAGTGCCACAACAGCTTACATAATGGCATATCTCTTAAAGTTGCATTTTGCAAAAATTATGGAACACACCACACATATACTAAGCTCCGGACATTGGCTGTTTGACCTTATGTGCCTAATGTTGACTGCCAATACTTGCTTTACACAGAATGGCAAAATTCTTATATGTGCATATGCAAATTTACTTAGAAGCACATTACATCAGACCCAACAACAATGCCACAAAAAATAACTATTAAAACAAATCCAAATAAAACAGACCTATTGAGAGTTGTCCAATAGATGGTGCTGTGGATTTAAGACAATGAGGGTCATGGATAGTTTAAATGCCCTAAGGTGTGACACAAGGCCATTTAATAACTAATGAATATTGGTGTTTGTTTTTACACAAGTACATAATTAGCTAATCATCTATTACCCAGTTGTGTTTTACCCTCAGACAAAAACTTTGAAATTGTTAGAAGAATTAATTAACTTAATTTCCCTGAGTGAAACCCTCCCAAAGGGATCAATAAAGTTTTATCTAATCTAATCTAATCTAATCTAATCTAATCTAATCTAAGAATAGTGTTCTTGAGATGACCATCATGTATTAGCACCCAACCTTCAGTTTCCCAATCGATTTTGGGTTTATAGTTTACATATTATATACAAAAAATTGTATCGGATGTACATATTCAAATGATCAATTACAAACATGCATGGCAGCCTATGCACATTTGATAAATTCCAGCTTTATTGTGCATACTACAGTTTGAAATTTTATGCATAAGAAACCATTTAAAACCTTGTCTACGCAATGCTGATGTATGCTAAGTATTAAAAGTAGCCCAGTGAAAATATTTGCACTTAAATACAAACAATACAATGAACACTCACTGGACACTTTAACAGGAACACCTGCCAGATATGCTGGTCTAAGTATTTCAGAAACTGCTGATCTCCTGGGATTTTCATGCACAACATGGGGTGGCCATCTAGTGATTGGAAGTTTTGTGGGCGGAAATGCTTCGTTGACAGCAGTCAGAGGAGAATGGTCAGCTTGGTTCAGGGTGACAGGTAGGCTACAGTAACTCAAATAACCACTCTTTACAACTGTAGTGAGCAGAAAAGCATCTCACAATGTCCATCAATCCATTATCTGTAAGCGCTTATCCTGTGCAGGGTCACGGGCAAGCTGGAGCCTATCCCAGCTGACTATGGGTGAGAGGCTCCAGCTTGCCCACCCTGGACAAATCACCAGATCATCACAGGGCTGACACATAGAGACAAACAACACATTCACATTCACACCTATAGTCAATTTAGAGTCACCAATTAGCCTAACCTGCATGTCTTTGGCCTGTGGGGAAAACCGGAGCACCCAGAGGAAACCCATGCAGATACAGGGAGAATATGCAAACTCCACACAGAAAGGTCCCCGTCGGCCACTGAGCTCAAACCTAGAACCTTCTTGCTGTGAGGCGACAGTACTAACCACTACACCACAGTGCCACCCATCTGACAATGTAAAAACAAACAAACCAACCAACCCTCTTGGGCACTTAAGAAAGGCCTTTGACCCTATCTGCTCTGTGCCCTGATATGGGATATGCAAAGAAAAGAATTTCACTGTAATGTATACATGAATGTTCTACTTCTTCATTACACTCCTGTCAGCTAAGAAAAGGATGCTGAGGCCACAGTAGCTACAGGTTCACCAAAACAGAAGAGATAAAAAATTTGAAACATCATTGGATCTTTTTCCAATATTCAACTGTCCAGTTTGAGTTTCATCGAGCAGAAGTAGGCTTTAATTACAAAAAAATAAAAAATAAAAATAAAAAAATCCAGTCCTCTGCAGATCAACCCATTAGATTATGGGAAATTAAATTACACTGATTAAGCCACATTTGAATGGGCATCAGTACTAATTATGAAATAACAAACATGAAAAAAGATGCCATATGCTTCTCTTTCCCAACTAATGTTCAACAAGGCTGAGACTTAGTTTAGTATAACATGACAGAGTGGCTAGTACTCACACAAAGACAGAGAATGAACAATGATAAATGAGTGTAAAAACATAAGAAAACTGCTGGGTAAGGGAATGAGGAAGAAAAAAAAACATGATATCTGAAAGATCAGTGTGATGGAGCTTTAATGATGATTTGATGAAGTGCTGAAACAGGGAGAATATAGGGAGCTGAAGTTGGTGGATATACATGATAACACTGGATTCACAAAATATTTCCACTCAGTAGGTTTTTCTTGACAACAAGCACTATATGCACACATGCATGGTTGTATAGCCATTCATAAAAATATACAGAAGACTGTTACAATAATGTTTAAAGAGATTATTGTTACAACACCAACCCATGGATATAACCAAGTCAACGAAGCTAACCAAGTCATGTACAACCACAACAAAACAGAACAAGTTTTGTTAGTTACAAAATAATATATATTTCTGAGTCAGAGTAATATATTGCAGGTACTTCCCAAGTTTATGGAAACAAGAAATAAAGGAACGCAATAAATGATTAATACAAATGAACTACATGTTGGTATAATGAAGGACTTGATGCAAATGTTTAAGAGATACACTGGGCAGGATGTGGGCACTACTCTCTTGTATAAATGTGTGTGTGTTTTGAAATGGAAATTTGATTGAGGGAATCAATGACGGCAGAAAGGTGTGTAGTCAGCAACCAGATGATGCCACTAGTGCTGGAGAGAGGAGATTCCCTGTCCCACATTCATACACACACTAGAACAGTAATGAACTCCGATGGTTAGATGTGGAGGGAATGGACATAGAGGATCAGATAAATATGTGCTATATAACTGAGCAAATATTCATAATGTTCATAGCCGAAATGGCTTTAGATGGCAGAAACAGCTAACTACAAAGAAAAGTGCTTAAGTTAATCAGAATATGCATATTTTATTAGAAAGTTACACTAAATAAAATGGAAATGATGTGCTGGATAAACATTATTTCCCAAAAATACATAATACTTTGGCGCTGTGCCCAGGTACACTGATGTGCACTCAAGTAAAAACTCATTTTCTTTCTGAACCCTGTTCTGAGAACTTAACACATCTTGTGCTCACAATTTGGTTGTGAGCGCAGAAAGTGAGAGGAGACAAGAAAACAGTGTTAGTAAAACACTTATCTCATAGGTTTGGTTGCCAGCTCATAACTGATAACTATAAAGAAGTATATACACTCACCGGCCACTTTATAAGGAACACCCATACACCTGCTGTTTTATGCACTTCTCTAATCAGCCAATCCCTTGACAGCAGCACAATGCATAAAATCATGCAGATACAAAATCAAGAGCTTCAGTTAATGTTCACTTCAAAACATAAGAATGGGAAAATTTGTGATCTCTGTGACTTTCACTGTGGCATGGGTGTTGGTGCCAGATGGACTGGTTTGAATATTTCAGAAACTGATGATCTCCTGGGGTTTTCACACACAACGGTCTCTAGAGTTTGCACAGAATGGTGCAAAAAACAAAAAAACACTGAGTGAGCAACAGTTCTGTGGGTAGAAATACCTTGTTGATAAGAGAGCAGCTCATAGCAACTCTTTACAACATGCTGAGCAGAAAAACATCTCAGTATGCAACTGCAGAAGACCACATTGGGTTCCACTCCCGCAAGCCAAGAACAAGAATCAAGAACAAGTTGCTAATAAAATGGTTCATAAGTGTGCGTGTGTGTCACACACACACACACACACACGTGTGTCACCTGGTCTTTTCCCAAGCTGCAACAGTTCAGTTTTGGGTTAGTCTGTGCCCACTGTAGCCTCAGATTCCTGTTCTCCTGTTCTTGGCTGGCAGGAATGTGTGCTTTCTGCAGCTTTAGCCCCTCTGCACTAACATTCACCATGGGCATTCTGAGATTCTTTTCTGGTCACCAGTTTTAGAGTGGTTATCAGCGTTACTATAGCCTCTCTGTCAGCTCGAACCAGTCTGACCATTCTCTTCTGACCTCTCTCAACAAGGCATTTCTGCCCACAGAGCTGCTGGATGTTTTTGTTTTCCACACCATTCTGTGTAAACTCTCCATGGGCATGAAAATGTCCATGGAGAGTGCATGAAAATCCCAGTAGATCAGCAGTTTCTGAAATACTAAAACCAGACCATCTGGCACCAACAAATATGTCACGGCCAAAGTCAATGAAAAAGTCATTTTCCCCATTCTGATATGAACATTGACAGAAGCGTCTGACCTGTATATTCTTGACATTTCTGTATATGCTTGGATTTCTGCATGATATATATTTAGGCTTAGAGTTAGGTTGCTTTCTACTAACCCAACATGAACTTTGCAGGCAGACAGCCAAGGCAAGGTTTAGAAAGCAAACTAAATTAAAACATTTAATCTTGTTTTTGGTAAAAGAAAAAAAACTCATATGTATATTTATGTATCCCAGAGCTTCTTGTTTTTATATAAAGTTATATAAGCTTTGTGTTCTTTATTTTCTGCTGCCTATTCAGTGAGGCAAGCAGTGAATGCCAGTTATGTCTGCATATGGTAGCTCGATTTTAGAGTCAGGTATTGCCTCTGTGAATGCAGTTGTGTTTTGTTTCTGATAGTTTACAGGTGGATTGACCATGACAATGTGAAGCCTTGGTGTTTTGAGCTGATGTCATGGTTGGTAAGTTTGAAGCACTAAATTAGTGCTATTCACTATATTTTTATAATCACATTTTTTTTTTATTATATTGGAAAAGATTAACAGTAATAAGTCACTACCCTTGCTTTCATTTTTACATGGAACTATTGTTAACTGTTTTTCATAAATAGTTATTTATATACAACCCCAAATCAGAAAAAGTGAAGACAGTATATTGAAATTAAAACTGAAAACTTTGATTTGTAAATAACCTTTGACCTGTATTGCACTCAAAACAATACAACAGCGCATTATTTGATGTTTAACCGCATGCATTTAAAATTCTTTTTCAAGATAAACAATTATTTCAAATTTTGATTCATGCAACACATTTCAAATACAGTTGGGACAGTAAGGCATTTAACATTTTGTAATGTTGCCATTCCTTCTCACAACACTTAAAAGATGTTTAGGGACTGAAGACACCAAGTAATGAAACGTTTCAGGTGTTATTTTGTCTCATTCTTCCTGGAAACCGGTCTTAAGGTGTGCAACAGTACAGGGTCGTCATTGTCATATTTTTCATTTCAAAATTTGCCACACATTCTCTATTGTGGACAGAGGAGACAGACACCCTCTTCTTCCACAGCCATGCCTTTATAATGTGTGCAGAATGTGGTTTTGCATTGTCTTGTTGAAATATCCCTGGAAAAGATGTCAGTTTGAAGGCACCAAACGTTGCTCCAAAATCTCAATGTACTTTTCTGCATTAATGCTGCCATTACAGCAGTGCAAGTTACCTTTGCCAAGGGCACTGACACAACCCCATACCATGATAGACCCTGGCTTTTGGACTTGTTTTTGGTTAGGAGAATATGGCATCCATTTCTTCCAAAAAAAAGTCCTGGAATACTGATTCATCTGACAATACACATTTCCACTGTGTGATGGTCTATAGCAGGTGTCTCTGAGCCCAGAGAAGTCGACAGTGCTTCTGAACACATGATGCTTCCTTTTTTGCACAGTAAAGTTTTAACTGGCATTTATTGATGTAACTCTGTATTGTAGTGCTTGACAAAGGTTTTCCAAAGTAATCTCAAGCCCATGTGGTTATATCAGCTATAGATGAATGGCAGTTCTTTATGCAGTGCCATCTGAGGGATTGGCGATCACGGGTGTTCAGCTTAGGCTTGTGCCCTTGCCCTTTACACACTGAAATTCCTCCACATTCCTTGAATCATTTAATGATATGAAGCAATGTAGAGGGTGAAATATCCAAATCCCTTCCTATCTTTCTTTAAGGAACATTGCTTTTAAAGATTTCAATATTTTTCTCATGCGTTTGTTGACAAAATGGTGATCCTCCGCCCATCTTTGTTCCTCAAAGTTTAGGCCTTTCCTGAATACTGATTTTGTATTAAATCAAGATTACAATCACCTGTTGACATCAACTGTTTCAAATCACATCATTATTTAAATGTTTTACCTCATTACTAGCCCTAAATTGCTCCAGTCACAACTTTTTTTCGAATGTGTTGCAGGCCTGAAACGCAGGAATAGATGTATATTAACAAAGGAAATTAAGTTAACCAGACAAAACATGAAATATCTTGGGATCATTCTGTCTGCAATAAAATACAAGTCAAAGTAAATTTAGAAATCACTGTTTTTTTATTTATTTGCATTTTCCATACCGTCCCAACTTTTTCTGATATGGGGTTGTAAAAGCACATCCCTTCCCCTTATATTATGCTTGGTTTTGCCATCATCAGAGCTCTACCTAACTCCCTCTCTCTCTCCTAACATGAGATTGAACCCCAAGAGAGGAATTACATGGAGTATAACAACATCTGGGAGACACCTGCAAATGGCACTGGACCTGAAAGTCATCCGCAGCATACAAGCTGAGATAGCGAAATGAGGAAAGATGGTCAGAAGATGTGAGAGAGATGGTGAGATAATAGAGTGGTCTGGAAGGGTACACTGAAATACATCGGAAGCTCCACCTGTCTGGCATTCTCACCCTGTCTGGCATACTTGCCCTCCTCCTCTTTCAACCCTCTTGCACTCATGAGAAATGTAGATGAAAAGTGCTGTGCTCCAGTTTGAAATTCATTTTGGGGTTCAGCTGCAAGTACATTACAGCACTGCGTCTGATACAGCAATAAGCTTATCTGCCAAAAAAAGAGGAGTGTTTTGAGGAAGTTATTTATAGGCTGCAGATTTTAAAATAAATATTATGAGGTATTTGTATTAGTTACATTAAGCAAGAGGAAACTCAACAACAACAACAACAACAACAACAATAATAATAATAATAATAATAATAATAATAATAATAATAATAATGTAAAAACAAAGGTAATAAATGCATGATAACACTAAAACTTTTATGGGGAGAGAACATCAGTAATTGGTAATTGCTCTGCAATGATGACAGATTGCAATGTCTAATCATGCCAATTAATGGCATATAGAAAATACAAACATTTGAACAGAGTGATATATTGAGCAGAGTAAGACTACTTAAAAATAACCATGGTATATCAGATGAAATGTTTATGATAAAAACTAACTGTTTGCAATAAATTGCCTCTTAATCAGTCAGTAAAAATCTGGTAATCATCAAACACATGGGACATCATGACCTAAAGTTTGACCTCAGCTTCATTTTCATAATTTTCATTACCCTTACATACATATTGAAATTAGATACTGTGTCTTAAGTGATTTTCTTTATTTATCTCTCCGACTTGTAAAACAGGAATGTAGAATGGAACAAGAAGGAAAGAACCTTCTTAAAGGATTCATGAACTTTCTTTTAACTCTGGACTTCGGCTACTCACTGTAGCCTAAAAAATAGATGTTTTCATGGCAGTATGAAAAAACTGCAAGTTCAGCCAAAATAGACAATAAAGCAGTATAGGGAGCTAAAACACATGCCAGATTGCAGAGGGCCGATTCAGAGAAGAGGCCCAGCCACCCCTCTAACACCCCCCACCCCCCCTTAAAAAGATCCACAGTGGAAAGAAAAGCCTTCTCCCTGTCCTCAGATGAACTCGAACATGAGCTTCCTGTTAGACCCTAGGAGGAAACACCCAGCGCAGCAAACTCACACTCACAGAGGAAGGCCTTCACTGCTGAATTCTTTACTGCCTACAAAATTAGGTCAAGCACTTAAGAACTCCTTGCTCAGAAAAAAAGTTCGACCTCACTCTCACTTTCCCTCTAACAGATGCATATGCACACACACACACAAATCCCCTGTGCACAAACACAGTATGTGATGCAATATCTTTACATCTCATGTGTAAACCACATCTCTGTGACAAGGGGAATATGTGTAACACTCTGAATCTGAGTGGCTAATTTACTGTTCCCTGCCCTGTAATGCTTTGTAATGATCACGGCTGCCATCCAGCTCGATGCAGACACATTCCTTCTGCAGTCGCAGGCCTGTTCACACTCATATCTCTACAACTCCCTCAGTGTCAGTCTCAGCCTATTATAGCCCCATGCACATATCACACTACTACTCACACACATACACATAACTGGGCCTGAGTGCACGCATGTGACAGGTGAACTGTCATCATCATTTTATTTTCACTCACAGCTGGATTTTAGACATGGTTAGCCAACATAAACCAGATTATAAAGAGGCTGACTGAGGTTTTGCACGCTTTTTTAGATTTCAAATTCTGTGTCACACTAATATCCTGGAGGGCTCTATTTCACATGTTCCTGATAACACCGTAAGCAGCAACCTTGAGCCATATCAAAGAAATCACCAGATTACAGCACTGTGGCCAGGTCATGTTGACACATTACATACTTGGCCTCTATTCTTTGGTGAAAAAAAAATAGTTTTTTTTTTTTTTTAAGGGAACAGGAAGCAGTGTGACCAAGAGAAAAAGCAGGGGTGCAATAGAGAGAAGGTCAGACAGAAACTGAGAAAGAGCTCAGCAATAGCATGCCAATTTTCTGTCATCCGTTGTTACAGCGGAGAGTTTGGGGAGACATTCCTGTGGGATTGACAGTTTGGTATGGCCAGAGCTCCAGCAGCTAGTCGTGGAAAGACACTTCCAGTGCACACACAGCACAAATTCAGCCAGCTGTACTGCATGCTCGTTGGCCTCGGTCACTGTGTATCAGCCTCTCCAGAGTCCTCACACAGGTTCCTCAGCTCTGAACTGCCAGCATACATTAACTTACGAAACATGCTAAACAATATCCAAGTTAAAAACTAATAAATTCAATCTGTACGCTAAGCTTCTTAATAAGAATATAAATGGACCCTTTATCAATTAACCCATGAATGCAATCTGAGCAAAAAAATAAAAAATAAAAATCTGTAGGCTGTTTAAATTGTAATAAAATATTATGCCAACTTTTAGCCTAGATTAGTTTAATGCTTCAAAGAGATTTACAAAAGATGTAAGCTGAAAGACATTATTTGGCAAATAGAGCTGAGCACTGACTGGCAACATTAAAGTGAGTAAAAACCGATTGCAGAGATGTCAAAAGCCATGCCATCTTGCTGTGCTGAAATTGCACTGTTGAAATCATCAGCACTTTAGTCGTCAAATCACTAGCTTGAAAGGTAAATGGACAGAATAGCTAAGTCCTTCGGTTCTTCATGTGAAATATACTTTACATTAAATAATAGTCTTTGAGTAAAAGTCTTTTACGTTCTTACAGTAAGATATCCATGTAGCCAGGAGTAGGAAGTAGTGCTGAGTGTAATTTCAACAGAAAAGGAAGGCCTTTTTATCTGCTTGTAGACTGTTATGAATTTTGTACATCTATTCCCCATGTAGCATTCCATATTACTTCCATTAAGCACTAAGCATATTGCTTAATATTTCATTAATGGAAAAGCCTATATAATGTACCTCTAGAATTCCAGTGATAAACCAGAGAGTTAAAAGCATGATTATTATATTGGTAACCACAGAATTAAAAGCATTATTATTACATTGGTAACCGCAGAGTTAAAAGCATGATTATTACATTAGTAACCTCAGAGCAGCAGGGTAAGACTCTACATGGTGCACTAGAATGGTTCAGGTTGTAATATGTCTGCGTATTCAAAGTATTTTTTCTTTGTGTCTTTTTGGAAGCTACACTTCCTGCTTGAAAAATTTATGTGTACAGCTACAAGATATTACATGATCTGCCAAATCATGAATCAGTACTAAAAGTTTCTCTTTTATCTGGCACATTGGTGAAAATTAGGTTAACCACATAGACTTAATTATGTAGGGATACTATTTTTCTGTGTTGTTTGAAAAAAAAAGTTAAAAGTGCTATCTTTGAACTCACAGATAAACCTCATTTTTATAAGATTCTATCTGCTGACCAATCATCACTCAGGATCAACATGCAGCATTAGCAGCTGTGGCCAATCAATGTTTGTGTTCTTTTCATGCTCCGACAGAAGAGAGCACACTCAGGGTCCTAGAATTGCAAGCGTGAGGACAAAAAAAAAGTTTTAGCTGCAGATGTTCTATCTTTGCTTGCTGGGTTTAATTTAAAAAAATTAAAAAAAAAAAAAAACCCATTATAAAGGCTTTAGTTGTAGCTAAAGAATAAAATAATCATGAAATACTTCTAACATTAGTTAGCTATATGCAAAATGCTTAGTTCGTTGAACCTTCCAGTGTAACAGACCGAAGGTCAGCTAGCAGACTTTACAAGCGTTTTTACAGTGTGTGTTGTTGCACAAAAACATGCAGTGTATGTTCTTCTGTACTTTTATATTTTTAAAACTAAATTTTACGGTCAAATATATTGTTTAGGTACAACTTTTGAAAATTTTCCCTGAAATAGCTTGCAGTTCAGCTCCTCTGTAATACATTGAAAAAATTATTCAAAAGTGTGTATGATTATAATATGGTCTTAATAATTCAGTCTTAATGTATTTCTTTGCTGAGTCATTGCCTTTATTAGTCATTTACTGAGGTTCACAATTTGTTTAATGAGACACAGCCAGATAGAATATTATTTAAAAAATTATATATATATAGTACTTGAGCTTACAAAAATTTATATGGATTTATCGGTAATTGGCCAATGTTCAAAAATCCACTTTCTAAATATCTCAGAATTTTGATAAATATAAATTAAAATGTAGCCCTTGATGAGCTATAAATTTAGAGTTCAGTACCTTAGAGTTTTGCTGGCTGGAATGTCAAAAACCTCAATAGCGTATATATTAAAGCAGGTCATCCCCAGGAGAGAACCTTATAATACTAAATCCATAAAAACAAACAAAAAACAAGCAAACAAACAAACAGATAAAATTAACAATTGCGAGATGTCTGTTTCTTATAACACACACACGCGCGTGTGCGCGCACACACACACACACACACACACACAAACTAGTCTTCACTATTCTCACTAGTGCACCACCCCACCAATAACAATCCAGCCATAACCAAATAACCCAGAACACCAGCCAAGCAGTCAGACAAATGCACTTTACATGAGACTCAATAAAGCTGTGATGAAGATTGTTCAGGCAGAGTGTAAGACATTTGTAAGGAACTTAAAAGTAAGTTAGCTTACTTAGTCAGCCAGAACAAAAGAGGAAAAAACAGAGTAAATGTGTAACATCCTCAGAATACTGCAGGTAGTCTGCAAGCAACACTCAACAATGTCCTAGAGAATGATAATTAACAGTGTAGTGCATGCATACGTGCACGTATATATGTGTGAATGTGTATGTGCGTGTGTTTGCGTGTGTGTGTGTGTGTGTGTGTGTGTGTGTGTGTGTGTGTGTGTGCGTGCGTGTGTGTTTGGATTATCAAAGGACCTCTCTGAACACAATTAGTCCCAACTCATGCAATAACCTTATAACACACCCATGCATCACACAAGACATCCAAAAAAATACCAAATGTTGACCATAAAAGAAAATATTGATTCTTGATCATAAAACCAAATGAGCTGTTTTGTTCACCAATCACAAGGAACACAGGAAATAACTTTACCAGTGTAAACTCCATAAAATTATTACCTTTAAAATGAAAATGGACTAATACCTTAATAAATTCCTAAACTGGGTATGAATCTCTGTGTGGCTAAATACACCTTCCTAACATTATCACTGAAAAGTGATTATGATAATCCTCATCTTCATAAATTATACACAATCGACATGATATTATATGTACTGTTGATGTGGACTACAAATAAGGGTTAAATTTAAGAAACGATGAGGAAAATCTTACCTGATCAAGAAGCTGGCAAACAACGAAAGGGCTGCATGTAGGGTTACGCCATTTTAAGCAACACTGTCAGACACGCACGCACACACACACACACACACACACACCAGATTTAAAAAACAAAACAAAACAGGTTCTCACTAACTACATGTGAACTTATCTACACTTCCCTAGAACCTAATGATGCAAGCTTGCTCCCAAGATTATAATTATTGTCTATAAATTTCACCCTGCAAGTCAAAAGCAAACCCTGAGGAGTGCTGAAGCACAAGCAACTTTCTTTCTAAGTTAATGACTACTAAACACCATCTACTGTATAAAGTAGTTTCCCTTTACAACTAAATAATTCCTCAAGCAACCTCTTCTCTCTCAAGACTGCGGGACGATTCGTCACTGACAAATACTAGCCAAGCCACCGTGGATATACTCTGAGTAAAATACATCCTCTTGTTGGGCTAGTAATAAAATATTGTGGCAGCTTGTACCCGCCTATTGGATTTCTGACATGAAATAGCTTATTTTAAAAGAAAACAGCTCCTTTATCGCTTATAAGTGCACTCATCAGTAGCGCATTCATGTATACAAGACATTGTCATCATTTGGTTAAGCAGTTATATGGCCTTTAACCTCTTTATTACAGTTTGATTTGTGTCAGGAATTACCAAGCTCTGAGTCATTATGACTAGGCCCTGAAAATACAACACATTATTTTATTACAAATTTATATCAATTTCTGATAAAATGACCTCTATGATTAGACCTGGGACAGGAGATAAGACTTTCTTTGGATAAATAATCTGCAAACTGGAAGCTGCATCTGTTTGGAAATCAGCTATAATGAGATAATATATGCAAAATGAAATACAATTACAGAAAATAAACATCACCAAGCACTGTAGTGTGTGTGTGTGTGTGTGAGAGAGAGAGAGAGAGAGAGAGAGAGAAAGAAAGAAACTCGCTATATTAGTCTACAGCCAGCCTGCCCCCTCCCTCTCTCTCCCTCTCTCTCTCTTTCTCAGCTTGATTAAGTAAATTGGTCTGTTATTATGTAAATAAAAAAAAAAATTATAATTAGTTTTTAAAAAAACTTACACGGAGATGATGTGGGGGTTTTACGAGCCGGTTTTGGAGTTCAAGTTCAAGTTCAAGAGCGAAGAGAAGAAAAGAGGAGAGGAGAGGAGAGGAGAGACGGTAGCTCGCGGTCTCCAGGCGGTGAAGCTGTCATTCTTCTCCATGGCGAATTCCTGTCGTCCCGGTTACTTTTGTTGAGCGCGAGCTCCTCAGCAACGACGACAGAGACGAGCGCGAGCAAAAAGCACAGCGACCCGGGTCGCAAAAAAAACCGCCTACGACTGACGTCGAGAGATGGTCTCTTTTAAGCACTCTAGCGTAATAACGATAGCGTTTTCTTTCTTTCTTTCTTTCCCCTCCTATAGGTCGCGGCATCCGGCAGCCCAAACCGGTCTGACAGCGTTCATGTCTCTGGTGAACCAGCTCACCCAAGTTCAACTGAGGTGAAGTGAGATTCACAGCGACCCGTTAGACAAGATCCCGTCTATACATAGACAAGCTACTTCCCTGAAATAATAACAACAATAATGCACGCGCGGTGCTTGGCTCCACAGTGCTGCAGCTCGGCTCGTGAGATGTGTAATGGTGCTCGCGCACTGCGAGTCTGCTTCACACCCAAAAACCCACGAAGAAGACGTGTAACAGTGCCTGGGCTCGTCTCCATTTGATATGTCTCTTAAAAGGAAAAAAAAAAAGGTTTCAAGTAAACACCAAACAAAATCCCCTATAATAAAACGCTGACTTTCAGTCTGAGTCATTTAGTCCAGGAAGTCTGTGCTAAATGAAGTCTCAGAAAGTTTGTGTGTGTGTGTGTTTAAAAAAAAAAAAAAAAAGGCTTTGCTAAACACAAACTGAGGCGGATTTTATTTAGTCTATTACTTACTAGACTAAATGAAGGTCTAATATAGACCGAAAGGAATCTAGTGAATGGACAGGAAACAGGCCTTTTTTTTTTTCTTTTTTGCTACGCCCAAAACAAGTTGCATCTTTACTGCCTCCTTAGAGAAATAAGCTCCAGTTAAAAATTTGTGACTCATACAAAGACGAAAAAAAAAAGGATTAAAAGAATAATAAAAGCAGTAGCATACAGCAGAGCTCGGTAAGGTGATATTTACTCTCGGTAAGATGATATTTAATCTCGGTTGAGGTCGAGTTCCTCTCTCTCTCTCTCCCTCTCTCCACCAATTAAGTGCGTCATCTAAATGAATGTACAGCTCCTTAGGTGGTTTGGCAAAGAGCGCTTCTTCATCTCTCTTTGCACAGAGTCACCTCAGGGATTTTACTTACTGCTAAAAAACAACAACAATGTTGTATCCGTCTTATAAACAGGTTTATCATGAGGGATCTGTTTATTTTCAGGTATTGCATCACCAGTGTTTTCATAAAATAAATATTTACTTTTACCATCTATTAAATTAATACCATATCAAGGTTTTCATAAGCTAAGTGAGTGTTCTATAAAATAAAGCTGAACTCATGGATGGCCTTAAATGTTATTAGCGTTAAGTAGCCTTCTTTTCGGATTCCTCTCTAAAATATGTGAAGTAATAGGCTATTTGCATTGCTTCTTACAGGTATTCAAATCAATCAATCAATCAATCAATCAATCAAGCCACCAATAGTACCCCCTTTGTAGTTATATTATATCTCTTACCTCTTCAAACAGGTTCAAAATGCACCTTGAAGCATGACTATAAAAGGTTAATTAAGGTCCAATTATGTACCTTAAATCTTTATTATCTCCTAGTTTCCAGGTGAAAAATACATATAAAAGCAACAAAAGACAAGAGTACCACCCCAGCGACAATGAAAGTGTACCCCCAAACTCTGTTCCTGAAATAAATTATTGTTTCTAATTGATTACATGGGTGAAACTGAATGGATTATTGATCAAGGTAAAATAATGTGCCGATATCTGGTACAAAACAATTTTGTACAGAAAAGAGGATGATAATAAATTATCTTTTTTTTTTTGGACTAATCTTGTAAAAACACTGATACTAACAACAGCATGTCAATCTGTACAGTGTAAGATTATTCAAATTAATATAAAACATGATTTTTTTTTAAATTTTTGTTTTTAGTGCTAATTGTCGAAAAAAAAATTAACTCTTCATACTTTTCTATTCTAAATTTCATATTATTTACTAAAACCAGACTTTTTTTTTTTTTTTACATCAAGATACAGATGAACATGTGAAAGCAAAGATTAGTCATTTAGCTTGTCAAAAACTTACTTCTGTTCTGTAAGGTAATGGCTTGTTTAAGAGAAGTACACAGTCAGTAAGCTCCTGTATCTACTCATACACAGAAACGCAATGAGATTAAACATCTGACTTAGGTTCTTTCTTTCTCTCTCTCTGTGTGTGTGTGTGTGTGTGTGTGTGTGTGTGTGTGTTTTAAAAGCAGGGATTAGAGGAGGTGAGTTATGAGGTTCATAACATATTACTCATCTCTGCCTGAAAATATACTGTGGTTAATTCCCAGACAGACAGACAGACAGACAGACAGACAGACAGACAGATAGATAGATAGACAAACAAAGTGAACAAATTCTCCATCGTGTATCTGTGTACAAAACAAACAAATTACCCACTTCCAAATTCATATGAAAAAAAAAAATTACACACACCACATTTTAGTTATCAAATAGTAGTAACCTCAGATTATTTATTGCCTTTAAAGGATCAAACTTCATCCAGCAATTTCAATAAAATGGTCACATTTCTGTACCCAGGTGGTACATCTCAGCCTTGACAAGTTAGCACCGACAAATTGCACCCACTCTTATGACATATGTCAATCACTATAAGAACCTGTCTTGGGAAGGGTTCTAGTGTCAAGCGGCCTTGTCTGCAGTGCTCAGAGGCTGTCTTTTGTCTTTAACTAATTACAGATTCAGACACAACATTGCTTGCATAATAAGCAACCCCCAGTGGCACAGCCTCAACAGACCTCAACAAAAGCAAAGTCAAAGGCATGCTGCCATCAACTTATATTTCCACCTGACTAAAACGAGGCACTGGTCATCAGTGAAGATGAAAGATGGAAATACACTGAAAGCCAACTTTAGTACCAGAACTTTATCCACTTCTCACCCCCACAGAGTGAAAGCACAGGAGGGTGGGGAGCAGCGGGGCCTGGGCTGTGCTAATTTGCAATCAGACACTCGCTTTGAGTTCTCCTTCTTCTCCTTCTATGCCCCCAGACAGTGTAAATGGCAGCTGAGACAAAGCTCCCATTCTCTCCATGAGGGCCCTCTTAGTTTTATTTCAGGCCAGTGCTCTCAGACAGGGCATTCTGGGAAAACCAGGAGATGGCAGTGGCAAAGGGGGTGGGACCCAGAGAAAGAGAGAAAGAGAGCAAGATCTTGTGGCAGCACCCAACCCTAACAGCCAAGGGGCATGCTGCAATGCCACACCCTAAACACTTAGTGATCTTCTAATGATCGGCATTAGAAATAAACATTAGCTGGTAATTTAATTGCAGTATTTCAAATTCAAGGTCATGTTTGTTATTGTCATCTATATGGCAGTCCTGTGGTAAACTGCTGCAATAATCATCTGAGACTCAAGCCTACAGTACAAAATTTGAAACTTTGTGACTTACAGTACAGTAAGTATAGCAGTGTTTGATAAGCTTTAAAAGGCCTTAATATACTAATATTTTAAGAAACAATGTGAAGACTTATCAGAAAAAGCTTTATTTTCCTTCCAGGATGCAACCATGTTGTAAAATGTATGTAGGAATTCCCTTTGATGGGAAAAGAACACCACGTCAAAATCCCACACATACAAGTTCAGGATTAGGAAACACCCACAAGAGATTTTTTTCATAAAACAGGCAAGAATAAAAGTTATTATTAAATGCAGCTTGCAGGCATACATGAGAATTTCTTAAAATACTCAGCATAATCATTGCATGTTATATCATAACCTTTATAAACAAGATACTTTCCCCCCACAGTATCTTCTGTTGAAAGAGGACTGTGAAAATAATTACTGTATAACATCCAGCTATTATTATTATTATTTTTTTACCAGAACATAAAAATGTTGATTATTCTCAGATTTTGAAATGTATTTACGTCCCTCTAAGGCCTCAATTTAATTGGATATCAAATGACACTGACAATATCACAGACAATAACAAGGCTACTGTGAATAAAATATCCTACCCTGTTACATGGGTTTTGTGCAAGCTGCGTATCTTTGTACACACTTGAGGGCTGTTCAAGCCTTTTATTCAGATAGCAAATTCCGTTCTTTTCAGTTTTCGAGACAATGGTTGTCACACCAGTGTTACTCAAGGCCACTGGTAAATGATTACCCAGCCAGTTAGTGTCCTCATACAGAGGTCATCGTAGCTGCAGTGTGTGAGAATAACACAGTGCATGGCCTGGCTGACAGGCTGACAGTGGGATCAAGTACATGTGGCAGCAGATGGTACTATTGGCCAAACAGGCTCTGCTTGTCTTCAACGAAATTTGGAGAATTCAGCACAGCCACTTTATGTTCAAAATGAACCAATCCTTTGTGTTTTGACATGCTGCCTGTTCACCTGATAAGTGTGAACCCTTTAGAAGTCCTTAAAGTAAGCAAGTACTTAACGCAGCACAGTGTTCCCACTGAAACATTTTTGATCTGGTTTGTTCAGTTACTGCACCCTGCGTGTTTAGAATGAGAAAAAGGACATGGAGGGTTTGATGTGCTTGTGGAGCGTAAGAGAAGTTTGATCTTTTATCAATAACGACTGGCACAATTGATATTGTACACACACACACACAGTTTTTGTATGCAACCGAAAGTGTTCTGACCTCTGCATGACCTTAGTAAGTGCTCCTAGGCCTAGTATAGTGAACCACAATTTCTGTATATGATGCACCCCCTCTCTTGCTCCATGCAATCACAAACAGACATTGTCACTGCATACCACAAGAACAATTGACTTCTTATGCCACTGAGAGACAGAGAGAGTCAGGGGACAGAGGCAGAAAGTTTAGCATTGAAGTCTCACAATCAAATCACAAACTCTGAGCTTTGGGAGCATGTCCTCACGAGAGCCTGGGCTTTGTTCAGCCTGAGTCCTGTGCAGTAAGAAAGAAAAAAAGACTTCTGGCTGGAAACCATTGCAACTCAGCAAAATGTGAACTCCATCCATGAGATCAGCACGGAACTAAAAGCCTACTCACCATATGCTTCATTACTGCACACTCGTACCGATTTTATAGTTAATTTCTGGTCATATGGAACACAGTTATAAAGTCGCTGCAGTGACTTTTCAGCGCCTGCACATTGCTAAACCATATAATAATTTTATATTACCAGTATTACACAAAACTGTCAAATGCACAATGTTAGGGATTTAGTATGCACTCCATGGGATGCAGGGTTTAGGAACTCCATCCACTCCTTGCCCCTCACCAACCATTCTCCGTCTCTGTCCTGTGCCAAGAGGAATGTTGCACAAGGATACTGTCCACCCTCATGTCTCTTGCTCCTCCCTGCATCTCTCCACCCCTCCTCTGGCATGACATCATGCACATCTGTTGTCCCAACAGGGCGTCCGTCGCATGGACAACCTAATGACAAACTTCTCTTTTTCACCTCTTCTCCTGTTCTCCCTCCACACCCCACATTGTGTTTTTCTCTGTGCAGCAAGCCTTTCTGAAAGCCTGATTGGGAGAGAGAAGCTTGGAGAGAAGCAGCTTCTCTTATTTCTGGCTTGGCCTGCATGCATAGGCATGTATGTAATGACGATGCGAAACAGCATTCATTAAAAGCGAATTAGCCATATAGTTGACCTCACAGTTCACCCATGTGATTATATGTAAACTCCATCAACTGGCTCAGCTCTATTACAGCAAGTCTTATTGGTCTCATTAGAGCACGCCAGTTCTTATTCTCATGTTCTTTGTCACTCGATGTTCGTGTGTGTGTGTACAAGCAGAACCTAAATGCAGAAAAATATGTTTTAAAAATAATTTTATAAAAGCTGCTTGGAGAGCAATAAACACTAATATAATCAAGTTGAAATTTTGTTATTTGTGGGTTTTTTTTTTACGATTATGTAAATGTGTAAAATATGTAAAAATTTTGCATATATGTAAAATGTAAAAATAAAATAATGTGCAATAATAATAATAATAATAATAATAATAATAATAATAATAATAATAATTTTGAAGAGGTCTTTGGAAGAACAATAAACATTATTTATTTATCTATCAGACCTATTGTTTTACTATTAACTACTTGAATGTTAAATCAAATTCTGTTAAAAACATTATTATTATTATTAATAAATTATTAATAATTATATATAATACTATAATAATTAAAATAAGA
>JANZLB010000014.1:27632225-27645351 GCA_026167865.1 Notarius quadriscutis
GCCAGCCACGGGGCTCGAACCCAGACCTTCTTGCTGTGAGGCGACAGCGCTAACCACTACACCACCGTGCCACCCTTGTCCAAAGATGTCAGACCAAAAAAAAAAACCCCAACCCTTTCCAGTTTTATACGTCACCTGTTTCAATGTGGCACATGACTTTCATCTCAGGTGATGACAGAGACTGATGTGGCTGCTGATAAAGTGCGAGCTCATTTCCCATTGCAAGAAAATATGACAGTCATCTGTCTCTTTCCTCTCCCTAGGCAGCAAGGAAGCAGCGTTCACCTACGCCATCACCGCAGCTGGAGTGGCCCATGCAGTCACAGCAGCCTGCAGTCAGGGCAACCTGAGCCACTGTGGCTGTGACAGGGAGAAACAGGGCTACCAGAACCAAGAGGAGGGCTGGAAATGGGGTGGATGTTCTGCCGACGTCAAGTACGGAGTTGAGTTCTCCCGTCGCTTTGTGGACGCTCGTGAGATAAAAAAAAACACCCGCAGGCTCATGAACCTGCACAACAACGAGGCAGGCAGAAAGGTAATAGATAGAAAGCTGATTTTAGTGGTAATGTCAGTTAAAACACAACACATACATGGTATTCATTTAGAACATACATTGTTTTTGGCATTAGGAATAATATATAACTTCCCAGCTAACTGGCTGACAAAGAAAATCAATTAATCTTCTCCTCCATTGTTTGCCAAAAGAAGTATGGGCATGATATACCACCCCACACTGATGCTGCTACTTTATAATAAGGGAACAGGCTCATTTTATCGAGAAATAATTATAACTTGCCTGGGACAAAAAACAAAGACTAATCCAAGAGACTTATTTCAAAACGTAACACGTCATGAAATATAATTCACAGGAACAGGTCTGTACTTCTTGATACATGTTATGTTTTCTGCAAAATATTCTGCAGTGTTCATTTTCTGCAGCACTGTACAGTGTCTCCAGGTACACATTTATAATTAAGGCAAGCTGGCATGGATTATGGAAATGTTCCACTTCCCGATTAGCCTAGCCTGACCTGAGCCATGCTCCCCAGTTTCATTTGTCACTTCAGAGGCCAAGAAAAGGGGGCTGTTGGGCATACAAAGCCTATCCATAAGTAGAATTACAGTGCCTAATGGAGTGGTTATGGAGTTGAGGCTTTCTTCGTGTGTGACAGGAATGCAAAGGCCAACTCGACCAGTGGCTGCCAGTTGGAGTCCTGCCACAGCCCCTCAGTCCGTTCATTGAATTACAGAGCATTAAGTCAGGATACAGGATATTATTGTTAGTCTCTTTCTCTTCCTCTCTTTCGTTCACTCTTTATTCATACACAGCCAAATCAGCTCCTGCTCAGCTTGACCAGCATGCCATGATGAAGCCTTTGGAAACAAGACAAAAAGCCTTATCAGCTGATTTTTGAATTTTTTATTTTTCTAAATGAATGTCAAGTGAAGTTTAAGCTCAAACTCCTATTCAAGAGACTGAGTTAAATAAAGGAAAACTGTGGTAACATTATTTTAGTCCTAATGATGAAACATCTCCAGACCCTTTAACTCAGAGCTAATCTCAGCCATAAATAAAATGGTTTAAAGTGAACTGCCTGTAAAATGTATCAGTAACATATTAAAAAAACAACAACAACAAAAAAAACCCCAACAGATCCACATTTAACTCAAACGTAACTGTATAAACAAATGGTTACTTAAGATTCGTGGACATTTTTCTTGCCTTCTGATGTGGCTTTTAGAAGGTAGGGAAAATTACAAGGTATGTTTTGGCAAAAAACAAATTTTTCCTCCTAGATCTGACATATAGCTGGCAATACTTATTGGGGCATTGCGCAGAATTTATTGAATAATAGGGTTTGGTTTGTTTTGCCGCAACGAGTCAAAGCAGAATGTCAAGCATTTCCTTCATCGTTTAGCTGCATGAATTCACTAATACCACAAATGTCAAATCTGATGCAATTTTAGTTTCAAGTCAAGTTCTATGAGATTAATAATAATACTATTAATCTATACAGCAGTTTTTTTTTTGTTTAAATCTAAATGCTAAATACACTTTAAAAACAACCTTTTTTTTAGACTTTAAGTTGAAAAGTGGGTGGGTTTATTATAAAATCAGCTGAACTGATCATAAAATCCGTATATCACCTGCATTTAAAATGTGCAAAATTATACTAGCTATTCAGGTAACATTTTTATAACACAGAAATAGTGACTTTTGTGAATTTCCATTTGATGCGAGAAAAGGGCTTTTCCTGTAGCATTCTGTAGTTAGTATTTTAAGGCAAGAATCTAGCACATTCTGATATTTTTCCTGCCCTGAGAACTGCTGAAAAGTGTAATAACTAGCTAATAGATTGAAATGGGTCTGATATACTTGGGCATTCATAACTCATCCATCTGGTCTGGACTCGCCTTACAATGATGCATTGTGTCCCTGCTCTCTCAGATTCTGGAAGAGAGGATGAAGCTGGAGTGCAAGTGCCATGGCGTCTCGGGTTCCTGTACCACAAAGACATGCTGGACAACATTACCTAAGTTCCGTGAAATTGGCTATGTGCTGAAAGAGCGGTATGGTGCTGCTGTACAGGTGGAGGCAGTGCGAGCCACACGCCTGCGCCAGCCCTCCTTCCTGCGTCTGAAGCAGTCACATGGCTACATCAAGCCCACTGACACAGACCTGGTCTATCTGGAACGCTCTCCCAACTACTGCGAGGAAGACGCGTTGACGGGCAGTACAGGGACCAGGGGCCGCCTCTGCAACCACACCTCACCCCACCTGGATGGCTGCAACCTCATGTGCTGTGGTCGTGGCCATGACACACACCAGTATACACGAGTGTGGCAGTGTAACTGTAAGTTCCAGTGGTGCTGCTTTGTCAAGTGCAACACCTGTAGTGAAAAAACAGAGGTGTTCACTTGCAAATGAGAACAAGCAAAATATGGGTAGAGGGGCACAGAAGCATGAAGTGGAAGTGAGAAGAAGCTCAGTTTGTTACGGCTTTGTTTTGCACATCAGGGGAATGGGACAAAATTAAAAGAGGATGAGTCTTTTGGAAAAAAGTGCACTGTCTACAGTCTGACACATCGTATGAGTTTGTGCTATATGTGGGACCACACAGAGTGAAAGGATTTCATAGCTCAGAGTGTCTGAGGCCATTGGAAGAATTTTCTGAGGATCTGATAGTGGCTGTTTTTGCAAAATTATGTCAGACAAATAAAGGGACAAGAACCAATTCTAAAGACTGGAGCTGGTGATCAAGGCAACATCTGTGGATGGAAAGGAGTAAAAGACTGATGTTTTCCTCAACATAACATGCTGGATTATTTCAAATGTTCAGTCACACTGTATCTGTTTGAACACTGAAAAAGACTGACCTTCTCTTCATCCCCTTTTGGAGAGAGAGAGAGAGAGAGAGAGAGAGAAAACCCCTTAACTGCATAGTTCTCGTCCTGACTTTGTTAAGGCAGATGTTTCTTTTATAACTTTGAAAAATTGTAGCTACTGATATGTTGTTGTTCTATTTCCATAGCTCAAAATATTTCAGTACAATTGTGTAATAATAAGAACACAAAAAAAAAAAACCAGGTGTCAGATTCAAAGTTGGCAGACAAGTATTTATTTTCCCTGCTTTTCTTTGCTGCTCACTGATAGAAAACAGGCCAGCTAAGTCCACAGCCAACTGGACAAGATGTCATGGAGTCACTGAATGTGTTGTTGATTGCTGTGGTGGGATGTGTGGTGATGTTTTTTTGTTTTGTTGTGGGCCTCAAAGAAAAAAAATTGCATACTTTTGTGAGAATGGTTAATGCCGAAAAAAAAAAAAAAAAACGATATACTGAATCAAACCACCACAATATGGCAATGAGACACGCATTCTCTGTTCATCTCAGTGTGTAAATGTGCCTTTTGTGCATGCACAAAAGTATGGGAATGCAAGAGAGCTGGTAAAATACTTCATGGAAATGAAATCGGGTGACCAAAGTATGCACAGAATATTCTCACAAATGCCAGAGACATGGGATTCCACATCACTGGCCCAGCTTGCACCCCCCCCATATTCTGCCTGAGCCAATGGAATTTGCCTAACCATACAGCTGGGGGCTGAAAAGATTCATGGGTAGCAACATTCTTTTATTCAAAATTGTTTATGCAAGGTTTAGGGCTGGCAAATTTGAAAAAGTATATTTTTTTACACAGAAAATCTGGCACTTTATGTCATGTATATTCAGAAAAAGAGTAATTTTTATTATTTTCCTTATTATATATTATTGTTTATGATTTGAACCATTAATTATGCTGAATTTTGTCCCAAATTAATTATGTACACACTGTTTACTTTTTTTTCCCCCCACACTAGCCCAATTTTCTTAACTGACTTTGAACTTAAACCCATCTCACCCTTTTGTAGTCTGGTTTTATGTGTAGTATCACAGCAACATTATTAAGTTAATAAATGAATTAATTTCAGTGAACATTGTTCATGACCATCACCACGTGGCTGAAAATAAAACCAGAAATCCCTTTTTTAAATATTAAAAACATTAAATCAGATCAACTTAAGTTCATGCAGCATTTTTCAAATTGAGAGCAGCTGAGTGATCTGAGATTGTTGCTGGCGTGGCATGAGCCTCCTGTGTCCAGTCCTGCCCAGCAAGCATTTGAAAAGCCGTCCATGCTGCCTCATTCCCTCGCTCAGCGCTCTTTTCCTGTGTGAAAAGCATTACAGGCAGCCAGCGGAGCAGAAGTAAAGCAGTCGTGTTTTGTTAGCTGTCTGAACTACTGGCTATCGGAACTGCATAAGCTCCAAACACTATAGCCTGGATTGGGACAAAAGTCAACCTCAATTGTTTCACACAAACATTTTGTCATTAAAAAATATGAGGCAGAGCAAACAGGGCGGTGTGGGGCGAGGAGAGGCCTCTGCAGTCGGGTATTATGCAGGTGTCAGGAACACTCAGCTCATTCTGTCAGAGTAAGCGGAAGACAAGGTGTCATGCCATCCTGCAAGACAATACTTCTGGCCTGATTGACCTTAGTCCAATATGCTTGGACCAAAACAGACTGGCTTGTGAGGGCATGACGAGCTAACAGAGAAAGGAAGATGATCAGATAGCTGATAAGTCATGACCTCTCAGTGTAGATGTAAGTACCGCTAGAGGAGGAACAGGCCTTTTGTGTGAAAACAGATTCTTTTAAACCACAACTGGAGTGAAAGCCCATTCATCTGCAATAAACTCTACACAGCCAGATAAGTGAGTATTCATTTAACTGTTAAAGAGAAAACCATTACAAGGACGGTGACATTCCCAAAGCAGAAAACATAGCCAAAAAACCAACACAAAACAACAACAAAAAAAGTAGGGACCCAAGTCCCACGGCTATTGAGAGGAAACCCTCATGTGAACAGATCAAGGGGGCCTCAGGTCTTCATAAAACTCACTGGATTAGAGATTAACCTCTATTCCCCACTGGTCACTAGAGTTTCTTTAGTGGCTGAAAAGCCAGGAAGACATGGGTCTCCTTGTTTCAGAGGATTTGAATCCTATTCACTGGGAGCTGGAATCAAAGGCCACTAAATGCATCACAGGCATCAGCATGAGTCCCTGCAGAAAAGCTCCTTGGTGTTCTTCTTGTGTAAAGAGTACAAAGCAAAGTAGCCCCCTCCCTCTGCTTTCCTGCTCCCTTGTGTTCTCAATACTGATTGGATATTAAAATGCCCACTGTGTTTTCTCTGTGCACAACAGCCTCTGTGGGTGTCTTAAGCTGTTTCCAGAATGTGATGTGGAGTGCAGAGGAGTGGATGGGATGAGATGAGGGCTCCAGGTTTAGTGCTCTCTTTGCTCTTTCTCCTTTTTGAGAGGTCTGAGGAGCAGGCTGCCATCTCTCTCTTGCACACAGAAGCCCAACTCTTTAAGTATGGAGTCATCCGCCACCCCCTGCCTTCTCATGCTCTGCACCAGCTTCTGGTTCTCCACATTGTGCTCCAGAATGTTACGGATGGCAAAAACAGCCCACTGGCTTATGACTGGAGCAATGGTTAAGGAGAAGTACATGGACAAACAGCATACATTTCAGTCATTCATTTAAAAACAAACTTGCTATGGTATGCATGTTGAATGGGTGATCAAACTACTTTTAAGTAAAGAATATTATACATTTCTGATTAATCTTATTTTTCCGTTTTATTGTACATTCTAGTTACTGTATTTTCCTCAATATGACCCAAAATGTTTTGTTAACTTTGGTTATTTTAGACCAACAGTGAAACATCAGAGAAAGGTTTTGAGGACGTAAAAAAAAAAAATCCTCCTTACAGAAGGACTAATGTATTATACAGAAATTGCACAAATACATAGGTTTTTGTTGTGTATCAAGTATTTACGCCTAGCTAAGAATAAAATTGCTTTTAAGTAGCATTTATATTAAAAATATTAAGCAGACTGTCAAGCTGTGAATAAACATTAGCATGTTCACATAAGCAATACATTAAGGTAAATATTTCAGCTACCCGAGACATTAAAATGAAAACATTTGGCAATATAACCATTATCTTTACATGTATAGTTGCTGCTGTTGCTGCCTTAACCACAGTTTCTCAGCTTTTATTATCAAAACAAAACGGCAGCATAGCACTGTAGGTTACACTGCTCCATGAAGATAGCTCTGTCTGCACCCTTAGCCTAAGTAATGTGTCATTTGGAAATGTTCAAGGTGTTAATACATTGCATGCAACACACTGCTTTTTTGGCCAGAAGTACACTCCTTCATCACAACGGTATTCCCTAAAGGAAGTGGACTCTTTCAGCAGAATAATGCTTCCTGCAACACTGGAAAAACTTGTGAAGGAACAGTTTGAGGAAAACGACAAAAGTTCAAGGTGTTGACATGACCAAACATATCTGAACCCTGAACACCCTGAACCCTCGCAACTTACAGGACTTAAATGATGTGTTGCTAACATCATGAGGCCAGATACCACAGCATACCTTCATATGTGGAGTCCATGCCTTGATGGGTCAGAGCTGTTTTGGTGGCACAAGAGGGGGATCTACACAAAACTAGACGCGCGTGTGTGTATATAAGTTGCAGTCAGGGGTTTACATACATGGACATGAACGTCATGCGATATTAGGCTTGCAATTATTTCTCTGAACTGTTATTTTTCTGTGGCAGAATAATTGTACAACAGACATTTTAAGAGAAAAAGCTATTTGGTGCACAAGTTTTAATTTATTTCAGATTTTCTGAAATCAACACAGGGTCAAAGTTATACATATAGCATACCTAATATCTGGTTAAATGTCCCTTAGCAAGTTTTACCTTGACCAGACACCATCAGGAAGCTTCTGACATAATTTTGGATTGATATTTGACCACTCTTCTTGGTAGAGTTCAATTAAATTTGTGCATTTCCTGGCATGGAACCGACATTTAAGCACAGTCCACATATTTTCGACAGGGTTGAAGTCAGGACTTGTTTAAAGCTTAATGTTGGCTTTGAGGCGTATTTGGGGTCACACTGTCCTGTTCGAGCACCCAACTGTATCCAAGTTTCCGAAGGTCTGAGATTATGCTGAAGAATTCTGATGTAGTCCTTTCTTCATGATTCCATCCAGCTTGTGCAATATACCAGTTCCACTGGCAGCAAAACAGTCCCACAACATGATACTAACACCACCATGTTTAACAGGTCATTGTGGCCAAAGAACTCAATCTTGCCTCATCTGACCATAAAACTTTTCTCCAGATGGCTTTTTCTTTGTCCATGTAGGCACCTGCAAACTTCAGTCGTATGAATTTTAGAGCAGGGGCTTCTTTTTGGGACAGCAGCCTCTTAGTCCATGTTGATGTACAACTTGCTTGACTGTTGACCGTAACCCCTGGTGCTCCAGCAGCTTCTACTGTAGTTCATGGCAGGCCTGTGCCTTGGTGGTTCCTGGGTTGTTCCCGACCATCTGAACGAATTTCCTCTCAGCTAAGGGTGACAGTTTGGGTCTTCTAAAGTGGCTACACCTCCCAAGAACTTACATACAGTTGTTTGAACTGATGATCTTGGAATCTGTAGTTGTTTAGAAATGGCTCCAAGAGACACTAAGGAGTGTGAATCTATGCTCTTTCTCAGATCTGCATTAAGTTCCTTGGACTTTCCCAGTGTACTGTGTGTTGGTCAATCTAAGGAGTCCTGTCAAAAAAAAGCCCTATGCTGGCACAGTGACGCTACCAGTTGTCGTCAATCATGATTACTCACAGTAAGTTAAGAAACCTTGGCAAGTTAAGACACTTTGTAACTTTCAGCAACCAATGAATTAACAATCTAAGTAGATATATGCAACTTTTTGGCCCTGTATGTATAATTTTGACTCTGTGATGACTTCAGAAAACCCAAAATAAATTAAAGCTGTATACTGTACAATCATTCTGCCACAGAAAAAGAACAGTTTGAAGAAATTACTGAAAGCCCAGTAAGTATTTTGATCAGATATCTCACCAAGGAATGCTAAAACAGTCACAGATTCAAGCCCAGAAGCTTCTTACCAGAGGTTATTTTTCAATCATTTGGGGCTGGAGTACCTTTAAACTGTGGTGCATGACACTGGCCATGAGCCTCAACCAACAACATCTACACTTTAACCCTGATGGAGTGATTGCTCATTTCCCATCTTGTGGTGTGGTAAACCATCCATTAGTTATGGAAGCTAAGGGGCTTTTTTCTGAGAGCTGTTCAGTGCACAGCTGACTGTTAAACAGGAACAGAGCTATTACCAAAACGACACAAAGAAAGGGGGATGTAGAAAGTGTCACAACCAAGGATACATGGATTGTTACTGTCTATATTGCAATTGTCCAGGATGAGGGCTAAACCATCCAGTTCTCTGACCTAAGGAGACAAACAAAAATAACAGTGAGGATATTTTACATCTGAAGACATGTCCAAATACAGCAGCACTGTAAGCTAGGGCATCATAAGCCAGAATGAATAAAAAATTTCTACTGGGAAATTCTGGGCTCCATTCTTCATACTTGGATTACCAAGTTAGCTGGTCTGAAGAAAACAACAACAACAACAACAACAAGATTTAGAAGCATTCTATAATTCCCCCCCCACTCTGTTTAATTCTTTTCCATGGCCACAAAATAAAAGCCATGAAGTTGAAATGTGTGCAATTTACAATTTTGTGCTTTCAATCTGAATTACTTTGGCCATGTTTGGGACAATTTGTGAGCTCAACTAAAGAAAATAGACCTATGATTTAATAAATAACCAGGTTATATTACCTCAATTATACAATATAGGTGTGGAGTGTGTCTGGTATGGCTATACCTTTTTAATGAAACTGTTCTTGGTGATGTAACAGTGTCATAGTGAGAGACATTACAATTGCCTTGCATATAATTTTAAGAGGACTGTATGCACATAATATATAATGCACATTTGGATTTTTTCCATTTGTGTCTCATTGCTGCACTGACCTAAGTTGTCTGCATGTTTTCCCTCACTTTGCATATGGGGAAAAATATTTTAAAATAAAAATTTGGCCCTTACAAGGCACATTAGCCCTATCATTGACTTGCTGATCATGGTTACAAGTCTTGATATACAATATCTGCTTTATCGAGTCAATACGGGAACTTGCCGTTTCATCAGAAAACTCCAGTTGGCTATTCTAATCAAGTCTGCACAAGCACTGAAGTACTGAATTAACCCATATCCTAATGAGCAGATACAGTTGACATAATCTTACCATGTTTTTGTTAAGCAACAGAAAAGAATGAGATCTTAATTGTGCTGGTTTTTCTCACTGTGTATTAAACAACATGCGGAGGCTTTTGAGAAGGACAATGATAAAAAATTTGCCCTATTTTGAGATCATCAATTGTACAAATTCTGGATTCTAATCCTGGTCCTGTTCTCTCGGTAGAAGGGACTCTTGATTGATCAGAGTGACACTGGCCAAATCACAGATATCTATGTACTGTATATGTAATAGAGGGATTATCGCTCTCCTTCAAGCACTTAAAGATTAGAGAGAGATAAGGAAAAAAGTATATTTTAGCATTTACCCTTTTGGCTTGGCAGCTTTCATGATAATTACATTAAAAGACAAGAGTGCTCTGAGAGCACAATATCCCCCTCTGGCAACTATGCCATAACTCTGGTAAAATGCAACTGAAATGAACGCAATTGCAATGTGCGTATTACCAACATACAACAAAGAATCCTGGCAAATTGCGTGAAATTCCTCCAAAAATTGTGAGAGGAGTTGATTTTAGAAGGCGAGTACCCTTCCCAGGACGGATGGACATCGCCACAACATAATTCCTGTTTGGGTCTTTCAGCCAGTCAGGGATAATAAAAATTGTGAGAAGTTGATTTCAGGAAGCAAGCACACCTTGATGAAATTGCCAAAGTTTGTTAACAATCAAGGGCATAACTTTGGTAAAATCTGCCCAAATTGAATGAAATTTCACTGTGTGTATAACGGTCATAAAACAAAGCCTTTTGCCAAGTTTGGTGAAATTCCTCCACAAATTGTGAGAGAAGTTGATTTCAAAAGAACGTACACCCTCATTAAATTGTCAAAGTACAAGTTCTTTAATCAAGGGTTAAAACTCTGGTATAATTTTCACAAACGAAATTAAATCGCAATATGCGTATTACCATCACATAACAAGGCCTTTTGTCAAGCTTTGAGAAATTCGTCCAAAAATTGTGAGAGTTGATATCAGAAGGCAAGCAGACAGTCATGAAATTGTCAAATTATAAAATTTGTTAATCAAGGGCTTTAGCTCTGGTAAAATGCCACCAAATTTAATGAAATTACAATATGCATGCTACCAACATACAACAATGCATCTCGTCAAGTTTGGTGAAATTCCTCCACAAATTGTGAGAGCAGTTGATTTCAGAAGGAAAAGAACACTCATGAAATTGTCAAAGTATAATTTTGTTAATCAAGGGCTGTAACTCTGGTAAAATGTGACCGAATTGAACAAAAATTACAATATGCGTATTAGTAACATAGAACAACGAATCCTGCCAAGTTTCATGAAATTCCTCCAAAAATTGTGAGAGGAGTTGATTTCAGAAGGTGAGCACCCTTCTCAGGATGGATGGAAGAAAAGCACCATGACATAATCCCCCTTTGGGTCTTTCAGCCAGCGGGGGATAAAAACTGGATCAAAAATAACATGTAAAAAGTGTTAAATATAACCCAAACACGTTGATACAGTTAAAAAAAAAAATTGCAGAATAAGAAATGCTAACACCACACTTGTTCATTTTGTGTTATAGAAAAAGCTAGGTGGGAGAGTGGGGGAGGTAAACAACGGCCAAGATCAAAACTCTAACAAGGCAATTAAGATTGGCAAGTCTTTGTGCTGGCACAGATGCAATATTCTCTAAGCAGGGAAACCCATGAGAACACAACAGTGAGTGGCAGCCTTAACAAGCAAAGGATTACATGGTCAATCAGTGGGACCACAATCTTGGGATGTCTCGCTATTGTTTTTTGGCCTTTGACCCTTTACTAGTTTGTTTTGACCCCATTTAACAGGACTGGTGCAAGTCTCTGCTCTTAGCTGACTGAATGGGAGAGCTCTGAAAAGGTGCAAATGCTGCCATCACAGGAGGGCACTCACAAAGGAATTCATTAAAAAGAGAGAGAAGAGGAACAATGTGAAAATCAGCTTGGGGAGGGGGAGAAGCGATGATATTCGGATTGGTCCTGGAGCTTTTATCAGTACATGCAAATCCCTAGATTAGTTTTCAAGGAGGCATACTTCACTGACCAAAAAACCCAAAACCCAGAACTCAAGTAGATAATAGTCAGTCAGGGTGGAAACCATGATAAATGAGTTTACTACAGGCTGCTAAATCGGAAGCATGAATTCAAAGCGTTCACGGATTTCTGGTTCTTGGTCTGTCAAAAACAAACAAACAAACAAACAAACAAAAAAACCCAACAATGCGTCCATATGCTGGAAATTATTTGGATGTTCATTTGAAATACTTCCTTCATTAACTAATGTTGTCAAGAATCATCTAGTCCATACACTGATCATTTCAATAACGTGCAATCAATTTATTCATTCAGTTAAAGGAATGTCTGATGACTGAACAAATAACAAAATAGATTTATGCAGATTGTAATGTTAAACCAAACTAGTTTTTATTTTACTGTTAACAGTACATCAGTATTCTTTTTTTCCCCCCTGCATTTGTGTGGTTTGCTTGTGTTGTACCTGGTTCTGGTTGGCTGTGTGTCCATGGCACAGGTTTCCAATCAGCCGGATGAGGTGGGCTTTAAAGCTGAGAGCAGGGTGTGTACCCACTTCGTCTGATGACGTGAGAGAGAAATCCTGTGCTGTACTGAACACATTTTTACTGGCTTTCCCTAGAAAATGCACTTCCTTCAGGAGCTCTAATACACACAGGATATTAAGATATTATTGTTCACCCTGATTATGCCATGTTTACTTTAAAAAAAAAGGACAAAAAGGTCATTTTATATTTGCACATAAGAAAGCCCGAATGAAATACCTCATCACTGAAAGCAAAGTTCTAAGAGGTTAAAGGAGATACGCAGAACCATGGCCTCATTTTTTGTTTACAGTATAAAAATGCCTTGAAACTTCAAGAATGGCATAGGAATAGTTTTAAGCATTAACAATAAATCTAATATAGTAATTTTTTATGATTAAAATGATTCCTATAGGTAGCAGTCTGAGTGAATGACCTTGACATCTGTGACGTCACCACAGGAAGGCTATTGGTCTCATTGCCATTTCCGCTATACTAAAACACAGAGCTGACTGCAACTTCGAGCTTCCATTTTGAGCTAATTTTTCGCCATGCCACGCAGATGTGTTGCTGATGGGTGCAGCAACACGACAGAAGGTGGATTTACATTGCATTCATGGTCCAAGAATGTTCAAACTGCAAAGATTTGGAGGCGTTTTGCGAGAAGTTCACGGGTGGTTACGAAGTGGCCTCTCCTCTACACATTTTACTGAAGACTCGTACGAGACCTCTGATCTGTTGAGAAGCGTTGGCTATAAGCCCGTATTGAAAGAGGGTGCAGTACCAACAATTAAATAAAACTACAAGAAAAGGAAAGTATT
>JANZLB010000014.1:28039461-28049819 GCA_026167865.1 Notarius quadriscutis
GGAAGGCCAAAGAGGAGATACATGGATGTGGTGAGAGAGGACATGAAAGTGGCAGGTGTGGTAGAGAAGGATGCGGAGGACAGGGAGCAATGGAGACGAAAGATCGGCTGTGGCGACCCCTAATCGGGAGCAGCCAAAAGAAGATGATTTCACTTTTTCTCGTATACGGTGTATATTTCTCTTTTGTTTATTTCTTCCTCCTTTCTATTTAGGACAGTTGTTGAACCAGGATTATTTTCTCATGTTATTTGCCATTTTCACTTCATTCTCACAGTTATATCTTAACAGGATTTATTGGTCACATAATTCACATCACACATGAACCAATCCTAAGGCATGTACACTACAGGGTGGTGTAGTGGTTAGCACTGTCGCCTCACAGCAAGAAGGTTCTGGGTTCAAGCCCAGCAGCTGACATGGGCCTTTCTGTGTGGAGTTTGCATGTTCTCCCCGTGTCTGTGTGGGTTTCCTCTGGGTGCTTCGGTTTGCCCCAAAGACATGCAGGTTAGGTTAATTGGTGGTTCTAAATTGACCATGAGTGTGAATGGTTGGTTGTCTCTGTGTCAGCCCTGTGATGATCCGGTGACTTGTCCAGGGTGTTCCCTGCCTCTCACCCATAGTCAGCTGGGATAGGCTCCAGTTTGCCCATGATCTGCACAGGATAAGCGGTTACGGATAATGGATGGACATGAATTGATCCTGATAGAGTTCAATAACTTGTAGATTATTCCTCAGTGCTCACACTAATATCTCACATCTCATTTTATTTCATAAAAATTGGCTTTTTATATTACTGAATTGTTATACTGATCTTATTTTGTTTGATACGGTTATAAATAAATATTGCCTGATGTTATTTAGGTTTTCTTGAACTTTGTCAAAAATGTGTAATGTTTTGGAAATATTAATTTGTATGGAAATATTTTCTAATAAATGGAGTATTAGAATAATGTATTGTTTTGTTATAGTTATGCAGTAAATTGTAATTCATTTAGGACTTGTTTAATCAAACCCAATTCCAAAAAAGTTAGGATACTGTGTAAAACATAAATAAAAACAGAATGTGAAGATTTGCAAATCTCGGAAACTTGGAATATTTCATTGAGAATCAGAATCAGGTTTATTGGCTGAGTTTGTTGACACACAAGAAATTTGGTTCTGGCAGTTGGTGTCTCTATAGCAATACAGACGGTGGGGAAAAAAAGTGTGAATATGTATATATATGTAATTTATGTATATGTAATATACAATACAGACAATATAGACATTACACAATATAATAATATGCAGTCTACAACAACTATTACGATTATTATTTACAATATACATCATATACAATACCTATATTATCCACAATATATCTAAAATATCTGTATTATACAATCTATAAACTAAATATCTGGATATATTACATCAATGATAATATAGTGTTTATGCATAAAAAATCTACAATATCAATAATATACAATATCTATAATACACAGTATACATTATAAATATGTATGCTGTCAACAATATAAACAGTACATCATATACAGACAATATGCAGGATATTTAAAGACAAGACACAATATACTAAAAATATACACGACAGTCAGAGTACACAGAGTGCAATGAGGAAGTGCAAACAGGAGTATACAGGAGGTACAATAGTATAATGGATCAGGTCAGATATTTATGATGTTGCTGGCACGGGGAAAGAAGCTGCTCTTCTGTCTGGTGGTTCTGGTTCGTAGTGCTCTATAGCGCCTGTTGGAGGGGAGGAGTTGGAAAAAGCTGTGACCAGGGTGTGAGGAGTCCTTAATGATTTTCTCTGCCCACTTCCTGGTTTGTGAAATGTGCAAATCCTGGAGGCTGGGCAGGGGAGCACCGATGATTCTTTCTGCTGACCTTACTGTTCGTTGCAGTCTGTTCCTGTCCTTTTTTGTGGCTGCTCTGAATCAGACTGTGATGGATATGGACAGGACGGATTCAATGATAGCGGTGTAGAACTGTGTCAGCAGCTCCTGTGACAAACCATACTTCCTGAGTTGCCACAGAAAGTATATCCACTGCTGGGCTTTTTTAAGGATGGAGTTGATGTTGGAGTCCCATTTCAAGTCTTGTGAGATGATAGTTCCCAGGAACTTGAAGGTCTCCACAGTTGACACAGGGCTGTTGGATATTGTGAGGGGGAGCATCACAGAGGGGTGCCTCCTGAAGTCCACTACCATCTTCACTGTCTTGAGCGTGTTTAGCTCCAGGTTATTCTGACTGCACCAGAGCACCAACTGTTCAACCTCCTACCTGTATGCAGACCTGTCACCATCTCGGATGAGGCCTATGACCGGGGTGTCATCTGCAAATTTCAGGAGTTTTACAGTTGGGTCCGTGGAGGTACAGTCGTTGGTGTAAAGGGAGATGAACAGTGGGGAGAGGACACATCCCTGAGGAGCATCAGTGCTGATTGACCACATGCCAGAAGAGACTGCCCCCAGTCTTACGTGCTGTTCCCTGCCTGTCAGGAAGCTGGTGAGCCACTGATATATGACAGGTGAGACACTGAGCTGGGACAGTTTGAAGGAGAGGATTTCTGGAATTATGGTGTTGACCGCTGAGCTGAAGTCTACGAACAGGATTCTTGCGTAGGTCCTTGTGCAGTCAAGATGTTGCATGGTGTAGTGCAGTCCCATGTTGACTGCATCATCTACTGACCTGTTTGCCCTGTAAGCAAACTTCAGGGGGTCTAGCAGGTGACCTGTAATGCTCTTCAGGTGGGCCAACACTAGTCATTCAAAGGACTTCATGACCACAGATGTCAGAGCAACAGGCCTGTAGTCATTTAGTGATGGAGGGTATCTTGGGGACCGGAATGATGGTGCAGCTCTTGAAGCAGAAGGGGACTTGACACAGCTCAAGGGATCTGTTGAAGATCTATGTAAAGATTGGAGCCAGTTGGTCAGCACAGGTGAGACAGACATGAGAGACTCCATCTGGGCCTGGTGCTCTCCTGATTTTCTGACTCTGGAAGAGCCATCTCAAGTCCTCTTCACACACCTTGAGTGCAGCCTTAGCATCAGGGGAAGGGGGTAGGGGGTTGCCAAGGGTGTGATAAGGGCTGTTGTTGATGGGATGGGATGGGATGGGTGAGGTGTGTTAATGTGTTCTCCTCAAACCTGCAGTACAAGGCATTCAGGTTGTCAGCCAGGTTTTTGTTTTCCTCGGGGGGTCTCCTGTAGATGGTGATGCCTTGCAGGCCTCTCCACACTGATACAGGGTTGTCAGCTGAACACCTGTTTTTCAGCTTTTCAGTGTAGCTTCTCTTAGCTACTCTGATTTCCTTAGTCAGTGTGTTTCTGGCCTGTATGTACAGGGCCCTGTCCCCACTTCTATAGGCATTCTTCTTGGCTTGACAGAGTTGCCTCAGTCTGGATGTGAACCCATCCATCAATCCATTATCTGTAGCTGCTTATCCTGTTCTACAGGGTCACGGGCAAGCTGGAGCCTATCCCAGCTGACTATTGGCAAGGTACACCCTGTACAAGTCCCCAGGTCATCGCAGGGCTGACACAGAGACAAACAACCATTCACACTCATATCTACGTCAATTTAGAGCCACCAATTAACCTAACCTGCATGTCTTTGTTTTCAGCATGACTTAAACACAACACAAAGTCACATGTTTTTCTTTGGACTGTGGGGGAAACCAGAGCACCCAGAGGAAACCCACGCAGACACAGAGAGAACATGCAAACTCCACACAGAAAGGCCCTCGCCAGTCGCTGGGCTCGAACCCAGGACCTTCTTGCTGTGAGGTGACAGTGTTAACCACTACACCACCGTGCCGCCCCCTGGATGTGAACCATTGTTTATTATTGTTGTAAGTGCAGTAGGTCTTGGCTGGTACACACGTCTTCACAAAAGCTGACAAAGTGTCTGTCACTTCATCCAAGTTGTCAACTGTAGCTTCAAAAAAACTTCAATCGGTACAGTCAAAACAGTCTTGCAGTTTGTGTTTTTCCTTGCTGGTCCATTTCTTCACAGTTTTCACCACAGGCTTTGCAGATTTTAATTTCTGCCTGTAGGCTAGGATAAGATGGACTAAGACAACTATACTATAAAATAGCACAAAGACAACATATCAAATGTTGAAACTGATATATTTTTAATATATACTCATTTTGAATATGATGTCAACAAATGCTGGTTGTCTACCAAAACTTTGTAGTCGAACTACCCTGCTGATCGTCTGCAGCAGGGCAGATGACACTCTATGATGAGAAGACGGAGGACAGATGGTTTATTGTTTTCAGCATGACTTAAACACAACACAAAGTCACATGTTTTTCTGTACCCAGTAGTTCTGTGCATGTGAATAGGTTCAGGAAACACAAGCTGCTGGCTCTCTGATGCCAAAAAGCTCAAAAAAAAGCGTAGCTGTAAAATATTAACCAACTTGTTTATGATGGCAGAAACTTAAAATATAAAGCATTTATTAAAAATCAAAGCAGCTTTGAAATTTCACGAGTTACGTTAATACAGCACTAAGCACTTCATAGGCACAACATTTCTTTGGATGGATTACGGTTCTAGCTTTCTAAAGAGGTTCTATGTGGAAATGCAGTTACACCCTACTCACGTCTGGAGGAAATCAGAACATAACGAAATCAGAACTTAACGAAGGAAATCAGATATCTAAATATTTTGGAACAATTATGTTGTATTCATTTATATGCATGTTTTAACAGGGACCTCAATGTGAGATGGAAGGGTTCGTGTTAATCTGCTTTGCTGAACAGGAGCTATCCAAGTATCAGTACTTTGGCTTTATCAAAAGGACAGCTAAGCATGAACCATGGACTGTGAGAAGAAAAGTTAATACCGAGGACATGGAGAGTGTCCTCTAGTGGATGCAGTTCAAAATGAATGCCTGTCTCTTCTTTCCAGGAAGGAAAACTCCTAAAGGCGTGGCTTTATCATTGCTGAAACAAACACCTGTAACCGAAAACCATTAAAGGACGCTGCTGTAAGTGACTCTGCAAATATTATTTATTTGAGTGGAAAATGTTAAAATGAATATAATAGATTCCCTTCCATTTTATAACGGATATTTGTGTTACAGGGCGGCGTCCATTCTAATCTACAATTGAGGTACGTGTTTATGTTGTTTCTCCCTTTGTTACCTGTCCTTTGTTAGATAAGGGAAACATGGCTGCTGTCACACTATAAGCTGTTGGTTCATTTAAAACATCCTACTGCATATAAAATGAGTGTGTTTAATATGAGGCTGGAGTAAAAAAATATATATATATGTTTAATATGAAGATGGAAAACCAATCTCGAGTCTTGAATACTGTTTGAAGATGATCATTTTGAAAATGATCTTTGTTTCGTGTTTATAGCAGATTGTGTAGGGTAGGTAAACGAATAAACCAATTTCAAAAACAATTCCGGTTGTAAATGACAGTGCGTATGGGACAAAACATATTATGACACTATTCACATTACAGCATTAGGTGGTAAAAAGAACATGATGTACAAATGTGTTTATTTCATTTGCTCAGCTCTGAGCAGTTTGGCTGATTTGAATAGATTTGCCTTCACCTTTTATCTAGGAACACACACGAACAAAAGGGTTGCATACACACCATTCCTCAATGCATTTACACTCTCCAAATATTTTATCAGGAATACTATATTAAAACTGGGCAGGACCGCCCTTTGCTCTCAAACCAGTATCAATTCTTTGTGGCATGGATTCCCCAAGATGTTGGGAGCATTCCTTTGAAATTCTGGTCCATGTTGGCACGATTGCATCATGCGGTTCCTGAAGATCTTTCAGGTGCACTTTCATGCTGCAAATTTCCCATTCGACCACATCCCAAAGTTGTTGAAGTCCATTGAAGTGAATGTTGTGTTCAAGAAACCAGTTTGAGATTACTCTTGCTTTGTGACATGGTGTATTTATCTCTGGAAGTAGCCATTAGACGATGGTAAATTGTGGCCATGAAGGGACGCACATGGTAAGCAACAATACTGTAGCATTCAAGCGATGATTGGTATTAACAGGCCTAAAGTGTGCCAAGAAAACATTCCCCACACCGTTACACCACCTCCACCAGTTGACACAAGGCAGGTTGGGTCCATGAATTCATGCTTTCGGCACCAAATTCTGACCCTACCATCCGTGTGCCTTAGCAAAGACAGATTCTTCAGACCAGGCTACATTTTTAGAGTCTTCACCCATCCAGTTTTGGTGAGCCTGTACCCCTGCAGCCTCAGCTGCCTGTTTACATCTGACAGAAGTGGAAACCAACATGGTCTTCTACTGTTGTAGCCCGTCTGCCTCAAGGTTCGACATGTGCATTCTGAAATGCTTTTCCGCTCACCACAAGTGTACAGAGTAATGACCTGAGTTACTGTAGCCTTTATATCAGCTCAAACCAGTCTGCCCAGTCTCCACTGACATCTCGCATCAACATCAGCAGAACTGGTGCTCACAGGATGTTTTTTTTTTTTCTTTATTTTGCCCTTCTGAGTACACTCCAGAGAATGTTGTGTGTGTGTGAAAATCCCATATCAACAATTATGTGAACATTACCTGAAGCTGCTGGCAAGTAGCTGCATGATTTTATACATTAAACCGCTGGTACATGATTGGCTGATCAGATAATGCCATGAATATGTAAATGTACAGCTGTTATAAAATGCTCAGTGAATGTATATTGCATAGAGTTATAATTTAACAGCATTTTATTATTTTGTATTCGTCCCACTTCCTCATCATTCAGTTCTCATATAGACAGACTAAATCTGATTATAAGTGGCATATTTCTGATTTGTGATGGCACACGACCTGATAAGTTATTTACTGGAAAAGGGAAAGTAATATGAACAGCGAACAAGGTGTAAAACTGGAAACTACCGTGGATGAGCTCATCTTTTCACTCTCCACTAGCAACACAATGGAACACACCCAGTATGCAGACGAGTCATGTGACGGTGTTTACATGGCAGTACAAGTTCGGTGAAAGCCATAAAAAAGGCAACCACAAAGAGCACAGTAAAACCCAACACGGCTCTTAAACAAATAACCACTTAAAGCAAGTTAAAAAGAAATCGAGGAGAAAGATATTGAACTGATATACAGATTCAAGGATACACAGATGATGTTCAAATAGAAATATAATAGACTCTATAAAATATTCTCTCTGTTCAGGATTACAAAATGGTGGAACAAGCACTCGTAGCGAACAGTGCCGTTTCCCCTCAGGCTGGACCTGGCGAGGTGGAAAACTACATTCCCTCCAATATCAACATGAGGTAGAAATTAAATATTATATATACACATTTCCAAATCCATGTATAAGCTTTTACACAGTTATCCCAATGTGCTACTGTGCTTTCTTTCATCCATCAACAGATGCATCATTTTGCTGAGCAGATTATTGTGTAGATCGAAATTAAGCTCTGATGATGATAAAAATGTTTGTTTTAGGAGAGCTACTCAAATAATTGGCCATCAGCTGGCTCAGATCGGAGACGAACTGAACAGTAGGTGGAGGGAGAAGCTCCCCCAGCAACAACTCCTACACTGGCAGGTTTATCCAAACATACTGATTTGGAGAGCCATCAACAGGTAAGTGAAATGTTTTAGCCATGCATTACCTAGTGAGGAAAAGGGAGAAACAAAGCAATCTGTCTGTGGTTCATTGATGGAGAAGCAAAGTGAAACTGTAATAACAAAAGTAATATGCAAACATGTAATATAGGAGGATCATAGGCAGCCTTCAGTGGTCTAAGATCATGCCGATGGTAAGAGCATCCAGGCTGGTTCCAGAGCTGCACACACAAGCTTGCCAAGCAACTATGAAATGGATCAATTGGGTAAGAGAGAATTCTTTCTGAATTATTTATTTAGAGAATAATGGGATAAGGCAGAATGTATAGGATAAAGCCAATGTACTGCACATGAATATTTTATATGACCTCTTAAGAAAAAGGTTGCATCTAGACCATAGATAGAACAGTGATGGGCTACCCAAGAATGAGACTGCATTCTGACTGCCTCAGCTTTTTGAATTCTGGAATTTTTTCTTCTCTTCACACAGGTGAAGCCACACTTTCCTCATTGGTCCTGGAAGACAAAATACGTTCTCGCTTCTGCTGCCCTGCTGGTAGCTGCAACTGTCTTTAGCGCAACCAAGATTTAAACCAACATTCAGAAAAAGGGCCAAGAGCAGGTCTTTGGTGGATCTACGAGTGGGTCAAGAAGGATAAAACGTGTTCATTTTTATATAATTTTGTATGATTGTTTTCTACCTGATTGCGACTTGAGTGCTGGTTCACATGATTTTTGTAAGTTGTTTGATGCCGTTGTTGGTTTACAGTAGGGTCTGTTGCTGGTTAATTGGGCCATATTCATTCTCTTACCTCTTCCTGTAAAAGAACTGCTCAACTATTATAGGAAGCTGGACTTTCAATTTGATGTTTTCACTGCAAAGCTAATAATAATAAAAATAATAATAATAAAAATAATAATAATAAATGTTATTGGATTGAATATTCACTTGTGGGTTTTTTCTTTCATCATTTGGAAGACAGGATATAAAACGCTGTCTTGACATTTATTCTTGGCTTACATTACATGACATTACAGGCATTTAGCAGACGCTCTTATCCAGAGTGACATACAACATACCTAGAGCAGCCTGGGGAGCAGTTGGGGGTTAGGTGCCTTGCTTAAGGGCACTTCAGCCATTCCTGCTGGTTCAGGGAATCAAACCAGAAACCTTTTGGTCCCAAAGCTGCTCCTCTAACCATTAGGCCATGGCTTCGTCCATTATTTTTTATCCAAGTTAAACAATTCACACCATTTTGCCACAAATGCAGAACCACTAAATGCAATGCCGTCATAACATTAATCTGATAAGACTACAAGAAGTGTAGCAAGCTAACTGACACAACCTCAGTGAATTCTGGAAACCTAGCAGTATGATCTTGAATATCATAACTCATTTAAGAGAGTGTGGTAATTTAGAAAATCTCATTGTGCTGCCATTTCTTAAACATCATCTCTTAATCATCGTGTGGCAGTGCCACGTCAACGTGTGTGTAGTTCTTAAATGCCTTCATGTTGCACTTCTGTAGCGTAGCCCCCAGTTGTCTCCCAGGTCCCAGCTCGTATGTGTTAGGAAACTCCTGGCCCCGAGTCCGCTCATAAATCTCATGCAGCGTCTGCTCCCACTTCACCGGTGACACCAGCTGCTTGGCCAGCTGCCGCCGCATGTGTTCTTCTTGCATGTAACGCTTTCCATCGACATTGGAGTGGACAGCAATCTCCGTCCGGCGCACCTCTAACTGGCGCAGCACGTCGCTCAGAGGCTGCACGGCTGGCTCCATCAGCTCCGTATGGAAAGCCCCGCTTACCGGCAGCAGCCTCGTCCGAGCAAAGTGCAGCTGCTTTGAGTTTTTCTGAAGGAAATCCAGTGCCTGAGGAAAGCAGGAACAGTCAGTTGTGTGATAAACACTTGAATCCCATTGGATTGCAATACTTCACTTCAAATTGTTCCAGCTCATGAAGGACTAATTCTTACCTCAAGATGTCCAGCGATGACCCTCCCATCTGGAAACAGGTAGTTTGCGATGGAGCAAACAGGATTCTGTATACCCACAGACAGACAGTGATCTCTAGCTTGAAGGCAGGCGTGTTTGTAATTGGCTTGAGGTCTACCGATTACAGATAACATTCCACTCGGGGTGACATCAGAGGCTTTCTGCATGGCTTCTGCTCTAATTTTCACTGCAAAAAGGGCTACACAAAATTCTGCCATTAGTCTAAAATTGCAAGCACGATGCAGGTCGGATTTACATAGAACAGCAGGATTTTATTTTCTTGAATCTACAGAATAAATAAGCACGAGTCTTACCTTCGGTAAAGTCCATTGCACCAGAGAAGACCAAAGCAGCAAACTCCCCAACACTGAAACCAGCAGCAGCAACACAGTTCTCTACCGCCTGAGGAAGGGCAGATATGGTTACACCTGACTGACTTTTTCCTCCATCTGGATTTAGATAAATGCAACCTCCGGATAAGGAGATAAGACTGACTAATGGCCTAATTCGTCCTCATACTCACAAGATTTCCACCAGTTCAAAAGCGGACTTCATCCAAAATTATATAATTTTGTTCTAGCTATTATATTCTATGTTTAATATGAATATTTTCCACCAAGAGATCATTAATTCTTGACCATGATGGCTTACCAGACACAGACAATTCAATCATTCATTCTCTCTAGACGCTTTATCCTGTTCTACAGGGTCGCAGGCAAGCTGGAGCCTATCCCAGCTGACTACGGGCGAGAGGCGGGGTACAC
>JANZLB010000014.1:28258374-28268651 GCA_026167865.1 Notarius quadriscutis
TGGGATAGGCTCCAGCTTGCCTGCGACCCTGTAGAACAGGATAAAGCGGCTAGAGATAATGAGATGAGATGAGATAACCCTCTGTACAGGTGACAGCAGACAAAGGGGTAAATGTTTATATGGCCTAAAAATATATATATTAATGACAAGAAATTTAGCCACCAGTACAAAACTGACTAAATTAACATTGATTATTTCCTCACTGATGTTAGCATGAATAGAAATCACTGGACTGAAGAGACGATGAAGCTTGTGTTTATATCCCATGAGTGACATTTTTTCCTCAGGTACTGAGACAGAGACTGATGTGGATGATGCTAATAATCATTTTTCCATTGTAAACTTGTAATATTGTAAAAACAAAATTTGCAGTAATGTTTTTCATAAGTAGATAAGTTTATAAATGTAGCAATAGGTCAGGCATGTTTTGGTGGAATTAGAATTAGATATGAAATCTTGAAATGCAGTTTCCTTTTTCTCACTTCAGTGAGAGATATGCAAAAGCATAAACATATTTCAGGCTTGGAAAACTTTGACAACACTCACTCTTCTTGGCACAGCTGCAATTTTCTGTGTAAAATGTTAGGCTTTATGTTGCTAGTTTCAGGTCTTGCCACAAGATCTCTGTCAAGTTCATGACCTGGATTAGATCACTGTACAACTTTGATTTTATTTCTTTTCAGCTGTTCATACATAGATGTTCTTTTGTGCAATTATTCCTCAGGTCAAATACTGATAACATACAGATATTTCCTTAAAGTGTACCAGTACTGGTCATGCTTACAACATTAATCATGCTTTATGTATTACTTATAGGCAAAAGACACACATATTCAGTCAAAAAAACACTGTAAAAGCACTTTTGTAGAAAATTTTATTCCGTGAATTACCTGCGGAGGCAGAACCACGTGGAGCAGCCACTGGCGGCTGGAAGTGAAGGAGGCAACATGTTGCTGACCATGCCTGACTGGCAGAGCAGTGATTTAAAACTTGCATGTACTTGACAAGAGCTTATGATGAATGTTACATGACGGAACCACGAGTATCATACGTGATCTTTTGAAATAGCTAGTAATTAAAATTCACTACAGGTACACTTTAGGAATTTTTTGGTACAGAACATGAAAATGTTTCAAGTACAGAATTGTCAATTCGCACAATTTTATATTGCATTACAGGCATTTAGCAGGTGCTCTTATCCAAAGTGACGTTACAACAAGATCCTGACATACCCACAGTAGTGGGCAGCCTGGGGAGCAGTCGGGGGTTTAGGTGCCTTACTCATGGGCACTTCAGTCATTCCTGCTGGTCCAGGAAATCGAACTGGCAACCTTTTGGTCCCAAAGCTACTTCTCTAACCTTTAGGTCAAGGCTTCCCATGGCCTATAGGTTATATAAATAAAAACTTCTATTGTATAAATGAAAACGTCTACATATGGACTGTATGTGCCAATTTGATTATGTATGGTCATAGTATAATACAGTCATCAAAACATTACCAAAATGAAAGGAGAGTATCATTTCATACAGTGAGCCAGAGAGAGAAAAATCCCCTCACATCATGACCACAGAGATATGAGTTATTAAAAATGGAATGTGCAATAAAATTCTTGAATTACAAACAGAACCATGCCAAATGCCATTTTGGTAAACCTAATTGTCTGAAAGTTTTGGTATTTCAAGTGTTGAACACAGGAAGAAGGCCTGAGCTAGCAAGAGCTTATGATTTACAGGTTGGGATGAGAGACAGGGGAAGTGGGGGATCTTTGGCCTAGCTGGGGATTTTGCGACCTAGCATTCCCCTCAACTCGCAAAAAATGTTGATGTGCCTAAAATTTTGATATGCCCCATCCTTCTTTCTTTGGCAACAGAGTGAAATTAAAAATAAGCCTAAACCTAAAATTTGTAGCCATAAGTAAGAAATATCCTCCCAGTTTTTTTTTTTTTTTTTAAATCTAATTAATATTAACGTGCTATTAACATGCTTTCATTACATTAATCTGAATTATTGATGTTTTGGAAACTCAGACAGTTTAAGTTATTAATCGTTTTCAATGTAAATCCACATATCAGTGATCCATTGAGGATTTTTTTTATGTTTTATATATATATAAATTTTTATTTTCTTACTTCGAAGTGGACAGGAACAACATCAGAAGCCAAAGAACCATATTGACTGGCAAATATTATATTATAAGATTTTACATAAATATGACTGCATGGTTTTATTTATTGTGCCATCAGAGATAAATACTTATATAACAAAATAAATAACAAAAAAAGAACAAAGTTTTAGTTTGGCTGAAATGCCATATTTGCATTTTCAGGCCATATACCGTACATTGTTTGCTAAGCATTTGAATGTGGAGTACGTGTGTAATCGAAATGATATGGTTTCTGGAACAATCTTGTCAGATGTAATGTACATGCTAACCACAAAAAAAACCACCCAAAAAACCATTGTTATGACTCCGCCGAGTTTATGTCTTGAAATCTCATGTCTTGAAGTAACCATGTGGTAGTCACAGTTTGCACAAATATTGTACACAACATAGAATAGTAGCACACTAACGTAACCAGAACCATAACATCGATATATCTAGCCAGTCAACTACGCAGATACCCCTGACAAAAAGTGATGCAAACTTGGGCGACAAGTTCAACAACAAACCTAATAAACTGCAACTGCTGCAAGAGCACTTATTACCAGTATAGATGTTTGTGTGCTATCTAGCAAGTTTGCTAACATCACCTTGAGATGTATCTAGAGGCTAAACCTCTGTTGAAATGGACCGACTTGGCTAATGTTGAAAAATTAGCAAGACGACAACTTTGTTAACACAGCCAAACATCAAGCAAGTGAAAAACACAAGACATAGCAAGGCAGCTAACTTACTTCCTAGTCCAATAGAAATCAGCCCAGCTCAGCGTCTGACTTGCAGCCTTTTATCTCTCTTAGCTCTCGCTAACAAGTAAAAGCCAGTCCAAGATTTAATCTAGTCCAGTCTCTTGCTTGGCCACTCTCGACTTTAGCCATGATGTCCGTACTGAGAATACCGACCAAACATCTTTTTATAGTTTAGCTAGGTGAATACTCCATATTTGTTGGTGTGTTACGTGGTGCTGAAAAGGATTGTGTACTTCTCATGGGAGGTCAGTTACATTACATCACAGGCATTTAGCAGATGTTCTTATCCAGAACAACGTACAGCATACTGTACCCAGAGAAGTCTGGGGAGCAGTTGGAGGTTGGGTGCCTTGCTAAAGGACATTTCAGCCATTCCTGTTGGTCCAGGAAATCAAACTGGTGACCTTTTGGTCCCAAAGCTGCTTCTTTAACAATTAGGCCATGGCTTCCTCGTAATCAAGTTTCATAAACCACATAAATCAGCCTTTAATTCAAAGCTTCGTATCTGGAAGTTGAGAAGTCCCGAGGTCAAGGTCAAATATCTGAAAGAGGTGGAAGGAGAGCTGTGTGGCAGGCGTGCGGGCTCTGTGGATGAAACCTGGCTCCTATTAAAGAGCAGCTTGCTGAAAGCAGCTGAAAGCGTGTGTGGCAAGACAAAGAAAGGGTGTTGGAGAAGGCAAAACTGGTGGTGGGACCAATCAGCTGAAAGCTTGGTGTAAGGAAGGTGGCAGTAAAATAGAGTACCTCAAGGCTAAACGTGTTGCGAAGCATGCCATATATTTGGCCATAAAGAGGGCAGAAGATGATAAGGGTTAAGGATGTTGAGAAGGGTAAAGAGGATATCTTTCATATTGCCAAGCAGATGAGGAAGGAAAACCAAGACATGGTTGGTGACAGTTGTGTGAAGGATGACAATGGAAATCTTACTCTTAGTGATGATGCCAAGAAGCGTGCATGGAAAGAACACTACGAGCGTCTGCTTAATATAGAATTCCTCTGGTCTATTGAGGACTTACCAAATGCTGGACCCATCTCTGGCCTGCCAATTCTTGTAACATCTGAGATGGTGGCAGAAGCAATGGCCACGTTGAAGTTTGGGAAAGCCCCTGGACCTTCTGGTGTTGTCGCTGAAATGCTAAAGGCCTCTGCTGAGGTAAGCGGTCCACTCCTATGCACCCTCGCAAATTCCATCATAGCTGAGAAGAAAATACTTGATAACTGGAACAAGAGTTAGTCAACCTCTACAAGGGGAAAGGTGATGCTACAGAGAGACGCAATTACAGAGGCCTAAAGTTCACAGAGCATTGTCTGAAGGTTATAGAGAGGGTTGTAGAGAAAGTAGCACGCAACATCGTGGAAGTGTGTGAAATGCAGTTCAGCTTTATGCCTGGGAGAGGAACAAGTGACCCAATATTCATTGTACATCAGTTCCAAGAGAAATACTTGGCAAAAGAAAGGAATCTGCATTTAGTTTTTGTTGACCTTGAAAAGGCCTTCGACCATGTTCCATGTGAGATATTGTGGTGGGCGATGAGACGGCTGGGCTTACCAGAATGGTTGGTCGGAACAGTTCAAGCAATGTATGCAATGGCTAAAAGCAGAGTGCGTGTTAACAACTCTTTTAGTGTTGATTTTGAAGTCCAAGTTGGTGTTCATCAGGGGTCTGTGCTGAGCCCTTTGTTATTCACCATCGTCCTGGAAGCTCTGTCGAGGGACTTTCGCACAGGTTGTCCTTGGGAGCTGCTATATGCAGCTGACCTGGTCATAATATCTGAGTCTCTAGAGGGTGTCTTAGAGAAATTGCGCGTCTGGAAGTCAGGATTGGAGTCAAAGTGCTTGAAAGTGAACATGAGTAAAACCAAGGTAATGTTCTGTGGTCCCAATCTCAATACCTTGAAAGACTCGGGCAAGTACCCTTGTGGTGTCTGTTGTAGTGGAGTTGGTAGTAATTCCATCTTTTGTAATGGATGTTCCCACTGGATTCACAAGAGATGCAGCAATATCTGTGGTACACAAAACATAACCCTGTCATATCCTGGTCCAATAAAGAAATACTCTCATGGTCCAGTTACTGCTATGACCATTGTCTAGCGCTTCCCACAGTTTTGGTGTCGTCAACGACTATAGAAAGCCCCAATGGCAATGTCATATTTTCCATGCCCCTCAAATACAGTGACTTGTTAGAAGTATTTAGTAAGAAAAGTGCTACCAAACTTTCCCCTCACAGAGAACATGACTGTTCCATTGAATTAATAGATGATGCTATTCCACCTAAGTCTAGGATTTATCCATTCACTCAGGTGGAGGAGAGAGCTATGGAGGAGTATATTCAGGAGGCTTTAGAACAGGGTTTCATCCATTCTTCTACTTCTCCCGCAGCTGCAGAGTTCTTTTTCGGCAACAAGAAAGATGGTGGACTTAGGCCCTGCATTGACTATTGTGGGTAAAATCAGATCACTAAATCCCATTCTTACCCGCTGCCTTTAGTCCCCGTAGTGTTAGAACAACTTCATGGAGCGTTTATATTTACTAAACTCATCTTAAGAAGTGCATACAATTTAGTCCATATAAAGGAAGGTGACGAATGGAAAACAGCATTTCTTACCACTAGGGGGCACTATGAGTATTTATTAATGCCCTTCGGGTTGTGTAATGCCCTGTCCATATTTCAACCGTTTGTAAATGATGTCCTCAAGGATATGCTTGACAAATATGTTATTGCCTACATCAACAACATTCTGATTTACTCCCCTAATCTCAAAACTCATATTTGTCATGTCCGTTCTGTCCTTATGCATCTGCTTGAGAACCAGCTGTATGTTAAAGGGGAGAAGTGTGAATTTCATCTCCCTTCTACTTCTTTCCTAGGCTACATCATCAGGTCGGAGGGTGTCGTTATGGATGATAAGACAGTAGAAGCCGTAACAAATTGGCTCATCCCTACTTCCATAAAGGAGCTCCAGTGATTTCTTAGGTTTGCTCATTTCTACCGTCGTTTCATTCGCAATTTCAGTAGTCTAGCAGCTCCTCTTACCATCTTATTGAAAGGAAATGCCAAAAAACTCTCATGGAATCCCTGGGCACAGGAAGTATTCGAATCCCTCAAGGTAGCCTTCACCTCTGCCCCCATTCTGAAGCATCCTGATCCCACTTAGCCTTTCGTGGTGGAGGTGGACGCCTCTGAGGTAGGCACCGGAGCTGTGCTGTCCCAGTGTGTAACTGACCCCTGCAAATTATATCAGATAGCCTTCTACTCCCATAAACTGACCCCTGCTGAATGTAATTACAGTATCAGAGATGGAGAATTGCTGGGAATGAAACTAGCTTTCGAAGAATGGCACCATTGGCTAGAGGGAGCTATGCATCTCTTCCTCATGTTAACAGATCATAAAAACCTTGAATATTTACGGTCAGCTAAATGGCTCAATCCCCGTCAGGCTCAGTGGTTGCTATTCTTTTCCCAATTTGATTTTTCCATCTCTTATCATCCTGGTTCCCATAATACTAAAGCAGATGCCCTGTCTCATATATATCCCAGTCCCGAATCCTCCCCTGAGGTAGTTAATGTACTACCCCTGTCAGCTGTGGTCACCCCCATTAGATGGGAAATAGACAAAGAGATCGACCAAGAACTATCTGTCACTCCTGTCCCTGAATCTTGCCCCATAGGAAGTAAATATGTACCCACTCAATGTAGGGATAAGCTGATTACATGGGCCCACTCCTCCCTGTCGTCCGGCCGTCTGGGAGAGACACATACGCACCAGTTATTGTCTGGCAGATATTGGTGGGAGAATATGCTATCAGATATCCATAGGTTTGTCTCTTCTTGCACCACCTGTTCTAAAGGCAAAACACCCAAAACTCTCCCTGCTGGTAAACTCATGCCCTTGCCTGTCCCTTCCCGTCCATGGTCACATGTAGCAGTAGACTTTGTCACTGACCTGCCCCCCCCTCACAGAATTACACGGTCATCCTGACCATTGTTGATAGGTTCTCACGTGGAGTTAGATTTATTCCCTTCATTAGCCTACCCACTGCCTTTCAGACAGATGAAACCCTTTTTAATTTTGTGTTCTGTATGTTTGGTATCCCAGAGGATATAGTGTCCGATCGAGGGCCCCAATTCACCTCACAAGTATGATCTGCTTTCTTTGAGAGGCTGGGAGTCAACATCAGCCTTATCTCTGGTTACCATCCCCAGTCTAATGGTCAATGTGAGAGGGTTAACCAAGAACTGGGAAAGTTTTTGAGACTGTACTGTCATGAGAACCAAGCCAACTGGTTCAACTATTTGCCCTGGGCCGAAATGACCCAAAACTCATTAATTAGCTCTGCTGCGGGTCTCACACCCTTTCAATGCATGCTGGGTTACCAACCCCCCTTAATGCCATGGTCTGACAACCCGGCTGTGGACAGTTGGATGCAATGGAAAGAGCAGGTCTGGGAACAGAACCACCAGTGGATCAAGGATGCCCTCCGCCAACACAAGAGGCTGGCGGATCGCCATAGAGGGGACACCCCACCTACTTCCCTGGAGACCGAGTGTGGCTCTCAACCCGGGACTTTAGGTTTCCTGAGGGAGGTAGAAAATTATTACCCAAATACATAGGTCTGTTTAAAATTCTCCAGCTAATTAATGAAGTTACGTACAAATTGAATCTGCCTGTACATTACCGCATTTCTAATTCTTTTCATGTATCTCTCTTGAAACCTGTTGTCTCAGGTCCGTTGGATGAGGCCACACTCGATGTCACGCCCCCCACCTCCGGTGGACGTAGAAGGTACCCCGGTGTATGCTGTCCACCTGTTGCTGGACTCCAGAAGGAGAGGAGGGACCCTGCAGTACCTTGTGGACAAGGAGGGCTATTGGCCCGAGGAGCCCAGCTGGGTTCCCGCACGAGATATGCTGGATCTGGGGCTGGTGAAGTAGTTCCATCAGCATCATCCAGAGAAGCCTGTGCCTCGGCCTAGGGGCCGTCCCAGACGCCATGGGTCCAGCCCCCCCAGCAGACTGCGCAGCAATGGTCCCAGAGGTTGTCCGTGGCGATGACCCTCTGTCCAGCACCGTGATAGTTCTAATGGCGCACTCAGGAGTGTCCCCAGCAGAGTGGTGGGTGATCGTTGTAGTCACCCTAGTCCCTCGGCCTCCTTGGACTCCTTGGGGGCGGTACTGTCACGCTCTCAGGCTCACTTAACACTCAGGACTCCACTTCCCACAAGCTCCCTCACACACCTGTCACTACCATGTGCACTCCATCTGCCAACCTGGAGCCGCTTCCTAGGAGTGGCTCCCCGGAGTTCTAATTATCATCACCTGTATCTCTTTGTTTATATCTGTATTTATACCCATCTGTTTGTTTTACCCATTGCACAGTATTGCCTCCACATTTTCGTGAGCCTACTGAGCGTTTCTATTTCTGATTGCATCCCTGTGTATGACCCTTTTTGCCTTCCGGTTTCTTCCTGTTTCGCCTAGCCCTTGTGTTTGTTTGCTCGTCTCTCTCGCTTCCCGGTTTCTCAATCCCCGCCTGTTTTCGACTCCAATTTGCCTAGCCCTTGTGTTTATCTTGCCTGTGCTTTTTTGATTCCTGGTTCTTGGACTATTGCCCGTTCCCCGACCACGATTTGTCTCGCCCTCCTTACTGTTTTAGTTTTCTCGGTATTGACCTGGCCTGGCTGATGTACATTGTCTTCTCTCACTGTGTTCATTAAAGCATTGAGTTTATTTTTAATCCGCGAGCGTCTGGTTTGTCACAGCCATGTTACATTATATCAACAACCTACGACACAAGTAGATGAAATCACCACACATCTTTCCACGGATCTTTCTCTAACTTTTGTAAAATTCTGGCCAAGCTACTCCAGGGTCAAATACTAATCAATCGCTCTCTCTCTCTCTCTCTCAAACAAACAAACAGCTCAGTTTGAAATTATAGGGAGACTGTGTATGTCTGTGTGCATGAAACAGAACTGAATTGGCCTCCACCACCTACAATGTGTGTGTACAAGCAGAAGACAACAAACACAGCAGCTTCCATGTGGGTAGCACTTCCTTCCTTTTATTAAAAACATCAAAGTATGTTACAGTGAAAAACTACCAGCTTACTGAAAGTAGGCCAGATCCAAATACTAACAACAAATTCTGCCTCAAGTCTCTCAGCCTTGCAATGTGAAAGAATATGAACAAATGGCAAACAAATAACATTTACTTAATTCACACAAAAGCTCAAATATCCTATGTAACATTGACTAGGGGGAAAAACCTGGAAATAAATCCAACATAAATCAAGGCATCAGATTGAAATAGATGAGTATTTATCAAGTGATGACTGAAATGACTATGCATAATCATTTGAAATTAAAGCACAGAAGACTAGAATTTCATTAAAATAATACATAAAAAGACTAAATAGCTTTGTTTGTAATGTTCCTCCCTTGTAAGCCAATTAGACTTTTAAGAAGGGAATACAACCAAGCCAGTATTTGCCTTAAACACCTTTTTGCAACAATAGCAAGAGTGCCTTTCCAACCAAATGTATTACCTCCAAGGCTACATCAATATTCTCTCACCATCAAATTGCCTTAAGTGTTGGTCTTAAAACAACACATTAACCTGTATATGCAAACTTTTTTCTGATGTGATTTTAATGGATTAATGTAATGTGAAGCATAAATATGCACTCTGAAACATAATACATACACATGGCACAAAAATTAGAGGGAGAGAGAGAGAGTTTTAATCCTGGCACATTAATTGCAGCTGCTCCCAGGCTGTCTCTCTTATTCCCTGTTTGTTCCTCTCTTGAGGAGAATGCATCAAAGAGCTGCATTAGTGGAGCTATCCAGAGATGCAAACACTTAAACTAAACATGAAAAATGTCTCAATTATAGAAATCTTTACACAAGCTGATATTTATGATTCATTTTTATATAGTGTGTAATGCATTTAGACGGTAAAACTTATTTTGGAAATGCATCAGTTCTGTGCATGTGTTCACTGGTCTCCAGTGTATTTCCCTCTACCAGTCTCTCTTATCAATATCCCGAGCAAATGCAGTCTGAAGATTTGGTACCCATTGGCATTAAAGGCAATAAATCTTAGCCAGCAGTTGTGTGGGCTTCCCACAGAAATAGAATGGGCTATGTTTTATTGCCTCTTTGCTTGTTTTAACTTACTGGATTTGAGGAAGACTGGTGCTGTCCTTGGTGCTGAACCTTAATCCTGTATTTTCATATGTGAAAATACTCATAACACACACTGTTGTGGTCAGAAGTTTACATATAGTGATGTGAATGTCATCTTGAATATGAATGTCATGGCAATATTTGGGCTTTCAGTAATTTCTTTGAACTGTTCTTTTTCTGT
>JANZLB010000014.1:28405415-28420422 GCA_026167865.1 Notarius quadriscutis
TTTTATTAAATCAAATTTGAGGCTTTTGATTTGATTTCTTTCAGCGCGACCGCAATGCATGATGGGATATATTGCTTCGTTAGTGACCGCTGGTTGTACACTACTTTTCGTGATGCATTGTGGGATACTTTGAGTGCACTATATACGATGTAATAATTCTCACTATACATTCGGACAGCACTACAAAATGGCGTCCTCACTAAATGAGTATAGTGAGTAGGGAGTAATGTCGGACACAGGGCTAGAATGCTTTTCATTGTACCTCGTCAAACGTTAATTAGTGCACTAGTTTCTTGCCTTCGTAATGTGTTTGAGATCAAACAGTAAAGAATAAAAATACGGTAAATATCCCTATTCCACAACTGTAGTAATTCGTACTACATCAAAACCGCTCAACTAAGTAAAGAGAAACGACATCCATCATTACTTTAAGACGTGAAGTGTCTTAATAAAAATAAATAAAAACCATTGAATTAGAAGGTATGTCCAAACTTTTGACTGGTACTGTATGCATTCCTGTTCTGTTCACTCTGAGTCACGCTGCCAGCAAATAACACACAGCTGAACTTTTCTCTTAAAATTATATTTTGAAAAGAAGCATAGCTCAAGATTAAAGTGTTTATTTCCAGGATTTGTAATACGAGTTCAGTCTTGAAAGATGCACACCAGTGAGGTCAGCTAATTAAGCAACCATACTTTAGTTGTGTTAGAACTGCTAAATAAAGATGGCTTCATAGTTGAATGTAACTGGCACTAATACTCCGTTTCACTCAGCACAGAGTAAAAATACAACCAAGACAGGAAGGACGTTTCTTCACAAAAGAGACACGGCAAGACAGAATTTCGTTCAGGTATTTCAAAAACACCGGCTAATCGGAGATTTCCGACCGTGTTGTTTCATGTGAGCGAACCAACCAGTAGGTCTAGACTGTTGTTGAAGCCTGTAATGGTTCAGGCTGATGAGGTGGTTCTCGTTCACCATCCCCCACCAACGTCAAGCTCCACAGCTCAGCATACAATATGTTAAGCCATGCCTAATTGTGTTCATTGCCTACATTACCAATGACAGGACACAAGGCCACAGTTCACATCTGTATTAGTGCACTATTTTACAATGAAAGCCTTTCTGTCCTTTTCACTCTGGCTTAATAAGGAATACAGACAAGACTGTTGGTCCGGATCTATCAACACTGAAGCTCATGTATAATAGACGTTTATTTTCAGAGCCTGACAAATATTCTTCAAGCGATACCTGTTGATAACTGCCGTGACAAATTATACATTATATTATGTGACAAGTATACATTTTGTAGAGAGCCAGACTTTTTCATTTTGGATGGTTCTACAGAGATCCTAAAGACATAACAATAAAGTAATAAAGTACATCATTTGGACAATACGTTTTAGTATTTATTACACTGATATTTACATTTTATTATACATCAGTCATGTTTAAGATCATCCACGATATTGCGTTTTCTCTTTCTTTAATAAGCTAAAGGGGTCAGACGAACAAAACCCATGTGTAATTCATCCCTCGAACCCTGTTACATATTTAGCCAGTCGTATAGAGTAGAACATTCACCTCCACTGTAATGTGCAAATCTTTTTTTAAAAAAAAGCGTTCGGCATTGAACAAGTAAACACACAGCCGGCTTGTTTTTAACAAAATGGGTAATATAGAGTGAACGGCGTGATAAAACGGGTGTAAATCCAGTACATCAGTCCAACTGGTCCCTTAAAGCCAGTTGCCAGGAGCCTCTGCACTAAGTAGTCAATCACCATTTTCGATGCCATCAATCTTCCACAACAATGCACAAACAATCCGCCATAGATTATAAACTGTAACGTGAAATTGCATATATTTTGCCAAAATAGTTCTATTTAAAATTCTTTCAACAGATCCATTCCACTTGCACATGGGTATTCCGTTGTAATGGCTGTGTCGAAGGAAAGAAAGTAAATCAGGCATACTGTGTTCCAAACTTCCACATACGACACATGAATGAAGAAAAGTTCAAGATGGGTTTCGAAGGGATCACCGACAGTGAATTTGCAGGCGTTTTGCTGCAGCATGCACACAGTGGCCCATATGTAAACAAAAACAGCACACTGGATTCCCGGATGGATGTGTCGGCTCCATTAAGAACAAAACCACAAAATGGTCTGACTTTTAAAACGAGTTTTAAAATCAGGTTAGACGACGAGTATAAACGTCCTGGACATGCCAATGTTTTGAGTAATGATGGTGGTTATGACAGACGTGTGCGTGTAGCCATTCTGATAGACCTGTGTGTGAGATAACGTAGTTATAGTGGACCTGTACCGTGAGCGAGTTGCCGTTCCTGAGAGGTGGCAGTGTGATGGGTGATGGTGGCTCGCTCCCCGCTCCAGACCGGACCGCCCCGGTGCACAGCTCACCCCCTTTACCTGTTTACGAACAAAACAGACACATCTCTTTAGAACAAACAGCCTGACACACCTGACTACATGAAACCTGTAATCCAGATGATTGTGCTCCTATAAAACTGATCCTAAGTTTCCTCTGGATAAACGAGCAGCTCTGGACTAGAAACCAGAACCTGCTGGATATGAACATGGTGTGAAAAAAAGGGCTGGTGGTAGGAAAGACATCTGAACACACAAACACGAGCATATCGAAACAAAGCTAATAACAACAAGAGATATTTTTCGGTCATTTCATTTACAAAAGGGATACCCTTTCTATACACATACCATTCTAGATCAAAAGGGATACCATTCTATACTCATAACATTCTAGATCAAAAGGGATACCATTCTATACTCATAACATTCTAGATCAAAAGGTATACCATTCTATACCCATACCATTCTAGATCAAAGACTAAACATCTGTAAAGAGAAACAAATAAACAGTATCCAACATGAAAGCACGGCTACAGCTACAAGCTACTTTGTAGCACCCAGTAGAAAACCGAAAGCGCTTGTTTGGGTTTTTGTTGCTTTTTATTATTGTTACTATTATTACTATTATGATTATTATTATTATTATTATTATTAAACCTTTGTGCTATTCTGGAGTGAATAAATGCATCTGTCTAATAGTGTCCAGGGTGGATATTGTAGCTAAAGCAGAGCTTATAATCAGACTTTGAGCTTCTTACCAGTCGGGTAGACAGCAGCACAGGGTTTCTTGGTTAACATGGCCGCTGGAGAGTCACACACACGCAGAGAGAGAGAGAGAGAGAGAGAAAGAAAAAACACCCTACTCCTGAAACTGCCCTCCTCCTCCCCCTGTCGGCTGCGCGATCAGCACCGACTTCAATCAGCTACATCCAGACGGGCTGCGACTCAACATCGGCGCCGCTCACTACACCACCTCCATCCCGTGCTACCACCATCACTTAGGCACGCGCCACGCAAACAACATCAACGACGCACCGGTCCGAGTGTGCACGCGCCGAACGACCGACGAGTTCCGGTGCTAGCATGGTAATAAGCGCCTTCTCCGGTGCTCTCTGAGTAAAGCCCACACTGTGGGAGTCGCTGTGGGTGTTGCCTGGTTTATCTGGCCTCCACCTCTCTCTCTCTCTCTCTCTTTCTCTCTCTCTCTTTTTCTCTTTCTGTCTTTGAGCATATGTAGAGAACTAGCTTTTTACCCAGCTCATTAAATCTTATATCTTCTTTAATCCTGGCAGCCATCTCGAACCCATCCATCCATCCATCCATCCATCCATCCATCATCTGAAGCCGCTTATCCTGTCCTACAGGGTCGCAGGCAAGCTGGAGCCTATCCACATATCCACAAACAACCATTCACGCTCACATTCACACCTGCGGTCAATTTAGAGCCACCAGTTAGCCGAACCTGCATGTCTTTGGACTGTGTGGGAAACCGGAGCACCCGGACGAAACCCATACGGACACGGGGACAGCATGCAAACTCCACGCAGAAAGGCCCCTGTCGGCCGCTGGGCTCGAACCCAAGACCTTCTTGCTGTGACAGTGCTGACCACTACACCACCCTCTTCAAACCTCTTTTTATTTTCCTCAGATTAAAGCTATCCATCCATTAGCCACTTATCCTGTCGCAGGCAAGCTGGAGCCTGACTATGTACACCCTGGACAAGTCGCAGGGCTAACACAAACAGCCATTCAAACTCACATTCACACCTAGAGTCAATTTAGAGCCACCAATTAGCCTAAGCCTAACCGCGAGTTGGCCTAGTGGTGAGCGTGTCTGCATCTCGATCGGGAGATCGCAAGTTCTACTCGCGGTCAGGTCTTAAAAATGGTACGTACTGCTGTCTGGCAAGGCACGCTGCAATACAGATGCAAGTGGGGAGTCAAACTCGCATGGTTACCAGAGGACTAGCCCCCCACTGTAACCCTAGCTATGTAATAGGCGAGAGGCCAAGGGCTACAGAAACCTGCGCCGCCCTATGGCATGGGAAGGACTTTGATTGATTTGAATTAGCCTAACCGGCATGTCTTTGGACTGTGGAGGAAACCGGAGCACCTGGAGGAAACCCACGCAGACACGATGCAAACTCCACACCCTCGCCGGCCGCGAACCCAGGACCTTCTTGCTGTGAGGCAACAGTGCTAACCACTACACCGTGCCACCCCCCAGATTAAAGCTAAGGTAGATTATTTTAGCTAGGATCCTTTCATCAACAGAAATGAGGTGCGACAGGACAATCCTTGGTATAACACACAGGGACCACATCACGAATGAAAATATCCACCAGACTGTTGAGCAGGCCACATGAGACCCTTCTTACAACAGTTAAGAAAAGAAAACTTAAATGTTATGGTCATGTCACACGTCTAACAAATACTATACTACAGTTCCTGGGGCGCGAAGACGTGGTAGCCAACGGAAGAGATGGGAGGATAACATATGAGAATGGACACATATGAACTTCACAGAAACATTAAGAAGAGTGGAGGATAGAGACGGTTGGAGGAAGGTTGTCGCCCAAGCATCCATGACGCCCCAACGACCCCGTAGGTCAAGGGATAGGTGAGGTGAGGAGACTATTTCAATAATATTGGCTGTCTTTTTTCATGGTATATCCAATATATTCCATTCAGCTAGCATGATAATGAACAAGTCGAAGACGAGTCGCTGAATGGAATAGTTTATATACCACGAAAAAACGGCAGCCATTATTATTATTTTTATTATAATACGTATACATTCCTTTCGGGTGTTCAACGCATCTTTCTCTTTCAAAATTCTCTCAAAATCTTTCGTATTTAACGAAACAAACCTGGCGGCCATGTTTGTTTACAAATTTTCACAGTCGCTCGCTAGCATAGAAGTTTTACATCTCCAACGTGTCTCTTTTCCAGTTTTTCGATGTCCATTGATATGTTTTTCTCTTGTAAATATGCGTGAAGAATATCTAATGAAGTTTTGGTAGCCTTTCAGGTGTTGAACGTGTCTTCTTCTTTCCCGGCAAACAAAGAAATTATTGTGCGCATGCACAGCAGAAAACTTTTTCATTGAATATTCGCATCAGCTCCGACGTGTGACGTCACGTTGTCTTGACAACCATGCAATATCGTAAACCACATTCAATGCTCATTCTCCATTGGGTAGAGGGACGTAATACACATAGGATAAGCAATAATGTAACAATATTGCATGCTATCAAACCAAATGAATGAAACCCGCTAGAAGGGAATAGAATACGTGTTTTTATTCCATTGAAAAAGCGTCCTGTAGTTTAATCATCAAGCTATTGATCGATGTGAGATTTTAGCCTTTAAGTCTTCAAGTGATCAGTCAGGTCATGTTTTTAGAATGTACCAGTATACAGGGAATGTACCAGTATACAGAGAACTAATACATGAACTGATCTCTGAAGTCTAAATGTGACGCTCGACCATATAAAATGTGGAATCGCTTTGTTTTTATGCAGAAGAATATGGAGGTCAGTGAAATTAGTGATATTAATGTGTTTATTCTGGGTGGAATAGGAGCATCAAGTGCATGAATCCTAGCTGAGTGCTGCTGCTGCTGGGAAATAAGGTAACCTTTGTAGGGCAACCTTTGTCACCTTGGTGGTCGATTCATTATTCCTGCCAAGGCTTTAGCCCAATGGTCGTGTCATGCTGTGGACAGAATGCCTCTGTTTGGGTCGTGCAGGCAGAAAATGGCACCAGATAGCATAGCACAGTTAGACCTGCTTTCTCTCACCGTCTTCAATGTGAAAATCAGTGAACTGGATCGCAATAGATAAAGCCTTGATCATAATGGTTCATCCTTTTATGCTTCTGCTGGTTGCACTGACTTTGTGTGCCAGCTCACATAAACTGTGGGGTCACTTGAACTTTCCAAAAAAAAGTCTGACTTTAATGTCCAAAAGCATATTAAATAGAAAGTAATTACCATGCAGTGATGCCAGCTTGCCAAGATGAATAAAGTGGATCTCTGTGCAGTGTGGGACATTCAGCTCTGCCGTGTCTCTGCTCAGGAAAACCTTTGTAAGGGCTCCACTTGGTATTTGCATAACTTCCTGTTGTACTTAGTTGCTAGGGGAGACATGTACTGACTCAGTGTTTTATAGACAAAGAGACAGTGGTGCTACAGTAAGCACTCGGAACTAAAATAGAGCAAACCTACTTGCAATAAACATATTGTACCACGATTTCAAGGTGTCTTATTACAGAAATGTAATCATTTTCAAAAATATATTTTTGAGTCCAAAAAGAGCTTATGGGGTTTTTTTTTTTAGATGTCAGTGTATTATTTTGTGGGGTTTTATATGTACTATAGGTATTTCTTTTTCTTTTTAAGACTATTTAAATATAAATATAGGGTATAGAGCAGTACAGAATGAAGTCATTCACCGCGTGAAAAAAGAAAAAATAATAAAGCCTGACATAATCCTGAGATTCTGCAGGGCAACTGAGTTCAATTTAGGGTCATGAACTTCGGTAGGCAAAATCTGAACACATAAAAATATATAGCAAAAAAAATCGATAGGGTACACTGTTGTCGCTGCAATGCTTGCCAAATCCATGACAAAGAGACAAAAAAAGAAAACAGTGAAAAGACAAAAAGGTTCATTGTCGACTCAAACCTGTTGGAACTCGCCGTCAGGGCCTCTGTACACATTACAGGAGAAGCAAGCCCACTTTTATTAATGTTTCCTTAGTCATAATACGTCCAAGGAGATTGCTTGTTTTTTTTTTTTTTTGTTGTTCACACAATAAGAGCTCTATCTGGGGATCAACAAATCGATAGTTCACACCTCTTCTTGGTGAGTCAGTGTGTGAATTTTCATTCCCGGGTGGCCTCACTAGTTCATAACACAATTTCCCATGGAAGGTTTACTCATCATAACTGGAATGGTTCAAAGAAAGGAAACGCTAACATATTTCCCCTGCTGCTAACGTCACACACCACAGGTGTTGATGCATCATTAGATTAGGTCACAGAGTTTCACTGAAACTAATGGTGCAGTCGTGATACACGTCCCACAAGTCAAATCACTTACACTGATCCAATCTAGCCAATTGATTGAGCTCTCTAGAGAAGATGCTTTGGTATAGGGTAAACAAATACAAATCTAATGAAGAGGTCATTTGTATGGGCTGATATCGTTTCATGCAAAATTACATGCAAAAGTTTCATGCAAGACTTTAGGTTCACTACACCAGTATCAGAACTGGTTCACAAAGACTTATCAAATGAATTTACCAGCTTAATTAAGAAGATGGTTGAATATAGTGTTTAGATCTTAAACTTCTGTGATGAATCTGGTGAGGTCCATACCAGTAAACATTATTCTTGTTTCATGGCTTAAATTTTAGGAATTAATAAATATGTACATACTTGATTTATACTATTGGGTTTCTTTTTCATTTTCACCACTCTCTGTATTGCTGCTTGGAATTGAAACGAGACCGTCAGTGACAGCGTAGCTCACTCCGGCCCCGTCTAGTCCAGAAGGAACGATCTAAAGTGGCCCACCTTGCGCAAAATGTTGCAAGCTATACACACTACATACAAGCTATATATATATAAGCTATATCCACCCTAGGAATACCGACCTATTTGCCAGAAAGTATCCAAAACGGTGAGGAACTGACCGAGAAGAAGCGATTTTTGTTGAATTGCTCATTAAGGCTTAATTAGTCCATAACTTCATTAATAATTGTAATTAAGCAAGTCTGGATAGAAGTCATATGCACCCTAGGTGCCACTACCTTCATGCCAGAAAGAATCAAAATCAATGAAGAATTGAGGGAGGAGAAGTGATTTGTGTTGAAACTGCTCATTAGGGCTTAATTAGTCCATATCTTCATTATTAATTGCAATGATGCAGATTTGGGTGGCAGCTATGTGCACCCCAGGAAGACCTACCTTCCTGACAAAAAGAATAAAAATCGGTGAAGAATTGAGAGAGAATAAGCGATTTTCGTGAAATGGGGACGACAGATGGACAACGGACAACACATGATGGCATAAACTCATCGCCTGTCGGCCAGATGCGCTAATAACCATAATAATCATACCGTAATCGGTTTTATGCTATATACAGTATGTTACATGCAAATCAACTAATCTTAATTAAGGAATACAACACTTCGGGTCGGGGTGCGCTGTTATAGGAAAACAATCCACAATGAGGTGGCGTGATGCAGCCTGACACATGAATCAGTGTTACTTCAATACCTTGATTGTTTTCCAATGTTTTATTTATTTTATACCACAACGCACCAACAATTACGTTTTTCTTATTTATTAAAGAAAGACACATTGTACTAATTATCCATTTATAGTTACGTTTAATGTTATGAGACAGGTTTGTTCCTGTTACTGCTTATATTCTATAAGCAACAGCGATAAACATTACTTAACATACTGAAGACTTTCCTGCGGTGGAAAACCTACTCTCACATCTTACCAGGACACCTAAGACTTATTTCATTAATGTTAAATTTTAAAAAAAATTGTATTTTGTTTATTTTTAGACTTTGATTATGTGGAGCATCTGGCATACAAGTCCTTGTCAATGAGTCGTATCAGATTGACAAAAGTTTTTCTTTATTAAATAACACCGCATTTTTAACGAGTCTATTATTAACCTTAGATTCTGTCACGTGTCCGTCGTACAAGTCCACGTGATTATGAATATCGTGAATTGTTACGAAAGTATCATCTGAATTCCTGCCAGCACTATTGTCAGAAGTGCTGTTAAAGAAAATAAATGAATACCAATCAGATACGAGAATTCAACAGCCCTGTGGTGTGGAACAGTTAAGAGTTTAAAATGTCAAAGTTTTAAAGTCATAACCATTTGTTTTGTTGGAATTTTCCTTGATGGCATTAAGACTTTGACAAGCGTCTACCAGGACAAAGCTCATGTCAGACACCGAATAAGCGTTTGATAAGCCCTTTATAGCAACTTAATTTGAGCTCTTGCTCATGTCTGAACCTATAGACAATAGACGTATTCATCCTATGACATTTAGGGGCTTTCTGGTTATTTCATAAGTCTACCTTTCTGCCAAGCTGCATTGACACAGCAACACACAACCTATTTTTTTCCCTTCAACCCCAAAACAATGGGTCTGATGCAACACCAGTTTCTCTTTCACACACTAAACACATTCAAACACACACACATACACTGCTGCCATGAAAAACATCTTTAATGTGGGGTGGCACAGTGACCCAATACACAGTGCAAGTCTGCATGGTGAAGTGTTTATAGTCCCTGGCACTGGAGTGTTGTAGGTGGTTTTGGCAAGCTCGACTGTGGAGCTGAGCATTATTGTCTTGTCACATGTGAGCGTAATGGAAGCAGCAGATCTTGTGCCAAATGCGACAGTCAGCAGAAACCAATACCGTATGGCACATATCCCCTCGCCGCCTCCCTGCTCATAAACCCTTCTCTTCTTATGAGGGGCAAATGCAGGGCACACAGCACCCAGACTGCGTTAAAGCCCCCAGGAGGCCGCCTATTGGTCTTTTCAGCGCAGTAGGTCACAAACGCAGTTCCAAGAACAGAAAACAACTACTGGAATACTCATAAACTCTTCTGCCAATGCTAGAAATGTAGAGTAATTATTCTAAATTGTGCCCTTGCCTTATATATTTTAAGGCGTCCAGTGGCCAGTCAAGCATGCTGTTAGTTGTCATATTAAGTCTGTGCATGAAGGAATTTGGCTTGGCATTAGCAAGGAATGGGAATTTATATTAGATCATCCATAATCATAGCAAAGTTACAATAATCAACACTGAGCCATAGTTTCTTCCCTAAATGTTATTTAAACATCTCATGAGACTAATGAAAATGTATTCCATACTTACTGATCTTCTTAAGAACATCAACATGTCCTTTTGCTTTCCAAACGTGTTCTTTTTCACAATTTTCACCAAAAATTATGTCCAAAAATTATAGTGTATGTTTGGTTTCATTGATTGATTTGTTAATAGTTAATTGTGAGCGCTTTATCTGGTTCTGGGTCACAGTGGATCCGAACTCTATCCCAGGAACACTGGGTGTAAGCTGGGAATACACCCTGGATAGGATGGCAGGGCACCATACACATTTACACAGGTTCATTCACCTGTATGGGGATTTTATCTTTGCCAATTCACCTACCCACTTGGGAGGTGGGAAGAAACCAGAGAATCTGGAAGAAAAACCATGGACACAAGAAGAACATACAAACTTTCTCACAAACTGAGGATTAAACTGGGGAGCTGTGAGGGAGCAGCACTACCCTCGAGCATCTCCACAAACCATTTTTTCATGAATTTAACAATAAAAACATAAATATGGTGTCTTATTTAGGTTATCAAAACATTTCACCTTAAGAATTTCCATGTACTGTATATTTTGGTGATCTATGAGGGTTTTCAAAGAATATACCTTAACGTCTTAAGGGCTCTCTCTCTCTTTCTTTTACAGCGGATGTGGTGCGCTGTTTGAATAGTGCCCTCCAAGTGGGCTGTGGTGCCTTTGCTTGTCTGGAGAACTCCACGTGTGACACAGATGGAATGCATGACATCTGCAAGTCCTTTCTCTACAGTGCTGCTAAATTTGACACTCAGGTTTGTGTCTTTTTCATATCTTACTGAGATTAAAATTTTGAAGTTACCTGTGCCAGTATTCGTTGGTCAGTAACCCAAGAAACAACAGGCAATGATAACTTTAAAATGTCAAACCATCACTCCATTTGAAAACTGTTCTTTTATAATCTGGGGAATGTACACTTCCCTCCCGGAAATGCTGATGATGCCACAGCCATCCCTGGCCTGAAGACAAGAGGGCAAAATTGGCTGGGAGGGGATAGGATACGGTCAGGGTGGGGGGTGATGTCATACTCTCTCTTCTGTCAATCATTGGCCAATTATTGGTGTCACCAATGGAAAGGAAGATCACACTTTCTTCTGTGTTATGCTGTCCTGTGATGCAATATGAGTAGCAGTTTGAAAAGATCTGGTTGGTTTGTTTCACTTTCAGGTGACTAACTTGGAGAGAAAATCGGGAAAAAGTTTAATACTTTTGCGACAATTGACTGGCATCTCCCATATGATCTACATCTAAATATGCTTACAGATTAGAAATCTTTCAACTCAGCTCCATGTTGTGGTCCATTTTCCAGGGCAAGGCTTTTGTGAAGGAGAGCCTGAAGTGCATCGCCAATGGCATCACCTCCAAGGTCTTTATTACAGTGCGTCGTTGTTCCACTTTCCAGAGGATGATCTCGGAGGTTCAGGAGGAGTGCTACACCAAGCTGGACATCTGCACTGTGGCCAGGTCAAACCCAGAAGCCATTGCAGAGGTAGCTCAACTGCCCAGCCACTTTCCCAACAAGTAAGACTCATCAACAAGCAATTCTTGAAGCATGAGAAAGCCTATGATTGTATGATTGTATATTTCTTCATGTTATGGAACACGTATAGAAGCATTTGTCAGCAAAGTTGTCTTTTGGGAACTGTCGTACAGAGTACAATGGTGTAAAACCAAGTCAATGGGGACAATGTACCACCGCAGCAACTGACTAGTTTATCTGTTCTAGATATGGATAACCTACATATCAAAGCAATTATCTCACTGCTCAGTAGAATTATTTTAATTTCTTTGTGAGCTTTGGTCAATCACAGTGTACATGTTTTTTTGTGTTTCATTTGCTGATGAACTCAATAGTACACTCTAAATATAACAGGATTTGAGTCATTTCTGTAATCCAGGGTTGGGGAATATATAACAGAACACATACTGGGTTAATCTGACCACAGTTTGCGTGGGTTATGGGTGGAACCCAACATTCTTGGTTGCTTTAACCTTCCAAAAGCAGGTTCAATATATACCACACTCAGCTCATTCATACCATTTATGGGTTGCACACTAGAGGTGATAGGAAATCCCCACCTTCTCATCACTATGTGTGACTCACACCTGTGGCAGTGAGCCTGACATGACACTGGGGTCCAAAGATGTGAATCAGAGTGCAAACACTGAGGCAAACATGTCAGAACGACACTGTAGGTAAGTGGTAGGTGCTGTTGCTGGCCTTCGCCTTTGTTCAGAGATGCTTACCGTCCAGTTTTACATGATTCCTTTCAAAAACAGGTACATCGTTCTAAAGGGTCAAAAGAGTGTCTTTGTTCATTTGCTTTAAGTTGACAGCTGAGTCCTAACCTGAGGAGGCATTTGATAGTTAACATTAACTAGATTTGGCTTTTCAAACCCCTCAGAATACTTAGAATGTAATTTTTAAAATTGGTCAAAATACAAACAAACAGGGGCAGCATGGTGATGTAGTGGTTAGCACTGCCACCTCACAGCAGGAAGGTTCTGGGTTCGAGCCCAGTGACCGATGGAGGCCTTTCTGTGTGGAGTTTGCATTTTCTCCCTGTGTCTGTGTGGGTTTCCTCCAGGTGCTCCAGTCCAAAGACATGCAGGTTAGGCTAACTGGTGGCTCTAAATTGACCGTAGGTGTGAGTGTGAATGTTTGTTTGTCTCTAAGTGTCAGCCCTGTGATGACCTGGTGACTTGTCCAGGGTGTACCCCGCCTCTCGCCCATAGTCAGCTGGGATAGGCTTCAGCTTACATGCGACCCTGCACAGGATAAGTGGTTATGGATAATGGATGGATGGATTGATGGACAAACAAACAGGTTCAACAAGGCCAAAGAGTAATCAAAAACAAGTTTAACAAGGCAAAGGTTCAAGGCTCAAAAAGGCAATCAGTAATAACAACACTTGGAAATGTACATATTGGCAAGACTTCACAAAGATTCGGTGCTCATGAACTGCTTAAATACATCAAAATGAAGAAGTGAATTTCAGCAACCATGTTCGTACTCTGGTGAGTGTGACGTCTGCTGGTGGGGAGAAGAAATGAGTCCTCATTATACAATTTAACGCTGCCTAGATACCAAACTTGTACAAAATTTAAGCACTGTACTTAGCTAACAATAAATTATGAATTCAACAATCATCACTATTATTAGTCAGACAACAAGTGATCTTTTTTATAGTAAACAGTCTTTTTTGGGTTGACAAAAGATGAATGTTCGCTAGCTGTAAGTGTTAGCTAAGCTTATCATAGCATAGCTTCAGTTATATCTTTATTTTGGAACCAATTTATGCCATGTATTAAAGCTGGGGTGGGCGGCATGGTGGTGCAGTGGTTAACACTGCTGCCCCACAACAAGTAGGTTCTGGGTTTGAACCTGCTGGTCGACTGGGTCCTTTCTATATGGAGCGCGTGTGTTCTCCCCATGTTTGTGTGGGTTTTGCCCAGGTGCTCTGGTTTCCTCCAACAGTCCAAAGACATGTGGATTCGGTCAACTGGCTACTCTAAATTGACCATAAGTGTGAAAGTGAGTGTGAATGGTTGTGTTAGTCCTGTGATAGATTGGTGACCCACCCAGGACGTACCCTGCCTCTTACCTGATGTCAGCTGGGATTGACTCCAGCTCACCCATGACCCACAGTGGATAAGTGGGATAGATAATGGATGGATGTTAAAACTGAAATCACAAACAGCAACATGAAAAAGCAAAAAAAAAAGTACTTACACAGCTTTGTGTTCTGTCTCATGATGCTGCAACAGCAAAACTGAGTCTAATTCTGGGTTATCACATTTCAGCGGACAAATTAAACCAAACGCTAGGCTATAATAGCAGCCCAGTCATTATAACATGTCACATGTACAAAGGTTGGGTTTGCATAAAATGAAATAACCCAGCAACTGGGTTAGGTAAAGAATCCAGCATATTTTTTTTTTTTAGAGTATAAGATGTATTTCTTCTATTCTTCTCTTATTACTTGCATCAACCTGATGCTGTAACCATGCTAATCCGTTGTGGCATGGACTCAGTGGGAGTGTTCTGTGTCTCACTGCAGGTTTTATGGGAAGCTGCTGCAGAGTTTAATGGACTGTGACGAGGAAACAGTCGACCTATTGAGGGTGAATCTGATGGCCCGGTTGGGACCTGAGATTGCCATGCTCTTCCAGCTACTGCAGAACAAGCCTTGCCCATCCACTGCTGTGCCCACTGGGGCGGAGACTCGTGGAGGCTGGCACTGGCCTGCCAGTCCCCACCCACACAAAAACCAGCCTCATCTACGCAACAGGGACGCGACTAATCTCTTCAGCAAGAAACGCAACATGGATAACAGCTCTTAACCCCAACCATGTTTCTTGGTCCAAATCTAGAGGTTGTGCAATTTTGCAAAATGAAAAAACAAAAACAAAACATATTAGTGGCTCATTTACCATCAGAACGCAGGAATAATGTTAATTCTCTCAAACAGCAAAAAAAAAAAAGAAATGCACCTATATGAAAATAGCTTGAATGTCAAATGTTTATGTTTATCAACTTTAGATTGGATTTATATTGTCATAGAAATTCAAGGGACTAGTTTACCAGCTAAGCTTTCTTTTTCCTTTCATATTTAGAGACTGACCTAAGCACAGTTAAAGTCTCTTTTACAAGCTCAGTGTAAAAATCTCTTAAAAAAATATTCAGGCCGTTGTGTAGA
>JANZLB010000014.1:29347315-29357320 GCA_026167865.1 Notarius quadriscutis
GGAGCACCCGGAGGAAACCCACACAGACACGGGGAGAACATGCAAACTCCACACAGAAAGGCCCCCATCAGCCACTGTGCTCGAACCCAGAACCTTCTTGCTGTGAGGTGACGGTGCTAACCACTACACCATCGTGTTGATGACGACAATCAACATTAGTAAAACGTTTTGAGGAGAAACCTGTTGGACCGAGATCTTTTGGCCCTGACATGCCATCTAGTGGATAATGCTTTTAATCTTCCTGATGTACGAATGTTAAGAACAACGTATTCACGTAGCTGCTGTGTATGCAGTCACATGTTGAGTATAATCCTGACCTGAGGTTCCATTGCCTTTGTTCCTCCTAACACACCCTAATGCATCAGTTAATGACAATTGAAAATGCAAAATAAAAAAGTGACTATAGTGAGTTTCAAAATTAAAAAAATAAAAATCATGGTGGAAAGAGCTTGAAAGGATTTTGAGTGTTTTTTTTTTTTTTTAAAAGATATTTAAAATAATAATTTTGTTGTCCAAGGATCCATTGGGGTGGCACATGGTGTAGTGGTTAGCACTACTGCCTCACAGCAAGAAGGTCCTGGGTTCAAAACCCAGTGGCCAACAGGGGCCTTTCTGTGCGGAGTTTGCATCTTCTCCCCGTGTCTGTGTGGGTTTCCTCCGGGTGCACTGGTGTTCCCCTACCATCCAAAGACCTAATACGCGGTTAGGTTAACTGGCTACTCCTGTAGGTGTGAATGGTTAAGAGGAGAAAACCTCCTATAATAATCCAGTAGAAGGCAACGGGAAACCACTACTGTAATTCTTCCCTAGTAAACGGGCCTGTTATCAGGTGGAACACGACCATTTGTCCATTGACAAATTGCAACATTAGATAACTGTAATGTTGTATTGGGCAGTCCAAAAAGGTACAAATATTAAAGGCCCTATTTATGTCAGTGTTTTTAGTATGTCTTGTACTTTTTATTCGAACCTTTTGGATTTTTTTTTTTTCCTTCTTCTTGGTTTTAGACAGCTACACCAATATTCAAAACATTCGCCCTAGTGATTTATGACTATGTAATGCATCAGAGATTTGTCGCAGGAGCTTTCTGTAGTGCTACTGGATGGATATTTGCCTCCTGAATGTTCTGAGCTTGTTGCCGTCTCTGTTTGGCCTGTCTGGGCTCAGGAGACGAGAGCGCGGTCGAGTGCATTGACTTGACTATGCCAGCCTGCAAACCATGTCATGTTTGCAGAGAAAAAGGCAGAACTCTGTTCCTTTTTTTTCCCTTCTCTGGTTGGGTTCGGCCACAGCAAAGCACACGTGGGGAAAGTATTTATCGGCCCATTGGCAGGAGGAATGTGAAAAATGCCCCAGGCCCTGAGTCTGCGTGTGGGTGAGGGTGTTGAGTTTTCTGAGGCCTGCGGCTTGCAGACGATCAGAGGCTACAAAACCAAGCTGCTCCCCTTTTAGATATTCCCTCTCTCTGCATGTTGCCCTCACTGCAGCCTGATCTAAACCAGCCATGTTCAGGCAGATCAGCCTCTTAAGCGTAGTGGTGAAGATTAAACTGTTTATAAATCATGTTGAATCTAATGACACTCTTAACCAGATGTGTTGAGCAAGAATAACAAAATGCAGTTTGTTAACAGCCCACAAAAATGTTTGGTTGATGTGTATGGTAAAGGTTTTTAGGTCAGTGAAGATAGATAGATTTAACAAGTGCAAAACATTTTCAGATATTGAGTAAGTCTGTATTGGAACATGTAAATAATTAAACTTGTCTTTGTACATTTTAGTGCGTTCAGGGGAGAATACACAGACCACAAAGAGGAAGGAACGTACACTTGTGTTGTCTGCGGCGCCCCTCTGTTTATGTAAGTTTTTAAGTCTTCTCTATTTTTATTTATTTCTTTAAAAAAAAAAGATCGCTAGTAATTCTCATAATTCACCTCCTGTACAGCTCGCACCATCTCACATATATGTAATATCGTTACTTTAAAGTTAGATGAGAGCTTATTAAACCCTCCACAGCTTGCTGACAAGATATTAGGAACAGAGTGCTGGCAGTTGTTTGTGTGCTTGGACACACCGTCTATCTCTGACGCTGTGTGATTGGTGGGTTTGGGCTTCTCCACACGTGGCCCAGCTGCAGCACGAGGTTAACTCTACCTGACAGGGTGTCCGAAAGCAGCCCAGGAGCCATTACCAGGTCGCCTTTTTCCCACAGCTCGCTGGAGAGCTTCAAAGGATGCTGAATTTATGGTTTGCATTAACCCATATCTTAGGAACAATGTTCTCAAAGGAGACAGACAAACCCTTCATACCTCCCTCCCATCCTCCAAACTATGCACTCAGAAAGCACAAATTGCCTACTTATTGCTCACTAGATATTTCCTAAATTTGTTTTTTTTTTTTTTTGTTTTTTGCTTTTTTTTTGGGGGGGGGGATTGGAGAAAATGAAACACTTGGGAAAGACTTGGCTTTGTGATGGAAGATTGAGCTCAGCGTTGGACCGTGACTTAACGTTAGAGAAAAATAGTCCCCCATCAGGTGTAATCCTTTCTTAATCTGAACCTGTTCTTAGACAGCTAAACTATGATGAGCTCAACTTTTCAAGCCCTAATATATTATTTATTTATTTATTTAATTAATTTTTGTTGTTGTTGATGTTGCAGGTCAGATAAGAAATTTGATTCTGGCTCAGGTATGTTTCTATCTGTCTCTCTAACCAGAACAATTAACTGTTTTAAGGATGTGGATATGGTGTGTGTGGGTGGGTGGGCGGGTTTTTTCACACCCAGTTTATAAAAGAATTCACACTTTGAGTATCGTTTCCTATGAATGCTTGTGAATTTTTGTTGAAATCTTCCTTTTGCTTGCATTTGTAGTCCTATCGAAGTGCTGCACTTTTTTAAGAATGAAACATGTGTCCATATCTATGCAAAAATATAAATTTGCTGCCTTTGACCCCTTTCTCTCTCTGTCTCTTTCTGTGTTGCTCATACTCCTCTGAAGGGAGAGGTTGACCTTTTTGCCCTCTTTATGGTTGATTGCAAGGCTGAATGTGTACTCCGTCTGCTGTCTAATAAGGCACTAAGTGTGGGCTACAAAGGTTCACATTCTTATTAATCTACTTGCGTGAAGTAGGCGAGCACGCTGACTTTAATAAGCCCACAAAATATCCAGCCAGTTATTTTAATGAACACTATCTGTGTCTTTGAGATTAATGCATTGGCAGTAAACTTTAGCTTGCTGTCATTTGTAATCCTTTTGGAAATTCCCAGCTTTTAATTTGTTCACATCAAACAATGCCATTCCATTTCATTTGCAATTAGTGCATAACTCTGAGCAAGTTTTTATTATCACACTGGATACAAATTAATAGGTCCAAGAATGAGAGATTTGCACCAGTTTTTTGGAATGAAGTCTTGCAGTTTTAGGCCTCTGCAGTATGTTAAAGGTCGCAGGCGTGGGCTCAGTAAAATGTATTATTTCAAATTATTATTATTATTATTATTATTTTTTTGTGTGTGTGGCAGAGCATGACACAATACGAATACTATTCTGGGAACAGTTTGTTAATGTCTCACAGCTCTGCAATCCAAAACATTTTCTCTTGTGGTGTTATGTATGCTATTTTTATTCCATCTCCATTCAACCTACAAGCATGCATGAATTCCCCACAGAAAACAACCTGTAATAGGAACCATGTGGGCCCACAGTGGAAAAATAGGATTTTTCCTTGCACCGAGTGATTTCTGTTTTCGCTGCGGAGACCAGAGCCAAACCTCCTGCGTTGTATGCAGCCCATGTTGCAGGCCAGCCTCATAGACTCAATTTCCTGTTTTGTTAGAGCACTGCTACACTGCTCCATTCACTGCTCTGCTCAGTCCACCGATAAAGCTCCATTAGATCAGTGCAGAAACGATCCACTGGGATTCTCCTGCTCTGACTCATAGGATTTCTATATTCCCCTGAGAGCTTCCTGTGTCTGAGTGGAATTTTGTGGCTTTGTAGTTGTGGCCAAGCACTGCCTCCCTAGCTAGGGAGGAGGAAAGGGGGAGAGGGTGGCTGAAGCGTGCTGGGCCTGGGATTGGGGAGAGGCAGAGTAGGGGAGGGGGTGAGGAACTGCCTGGTGCTTTTAACCACAGATAACATCGCAACAGTGAGTCGTCTCCTATAAGCCTAAACTCTGTCATGATCACATCAATAATACTACTTTTGCTAATGATGCGACTTTGCAACCTGGAGCAACCTTGTGTCCGTGAGCACTCGCGCTCCATGGGATCCCTGGAATAAGCCCGTGTTGATGTTCAGCATATGGTCTCAACAGTCAGGGCCCCATGTCTAGCTGGCCAAAAGGAAAAAAGCCTCTAGAATTACCAGTGCATGGTACCGCTTAGCAATTAAGAAGGAACATGCTGTTGGTTATTGAACTTGGGGTGAACAACAGGATAAAGATGGGGAGGTGGAAACTTGAAGTAGGTTTCTTTTCAACATGGACCTCTTCTTCTCCTGCTTCTCTGTACCATTTGTTTGTTTGTTTTGTAAATACATTTTAATCTGTTTTGAATCAAGTCCGACCGAAGGATATAACGACTAGAGAGGGAAGAGTGGCTTGCTGTGTCAAATATTTTTCATTTTTACATGCACTGTGCCTGCCAACTTTTACTTCATAACCTCTGAATCAGTGGCTGTTGTGAATGACTAATTCAAACTCAAATTGTTTCAAACTGTTCTGCGTGACTTGAGAACTTGCAAGAGTCATAAGTCATACTTCATTGCACCACATAGATATGAAGCAAAGTTACTTCAGTCTATAGAGCAAGGTCGTTAACTGCAATTACTGCTCATATTAATGTAGAAGGTTTGCTGGCGAAGACTACATGTACAAATGTATTTGCTGAAGCAGTATGAGAGCGAGAGGTCTACAGCCAGCTACCCAGGAAGCCATGAGGAGGACCACCCATGAGCCGGCATGGCTGCTCTTTCCATTCGCTCTACTTTTAGAGAGCTGAAATCTTCCACATAAAAGCCATGCGGTACAGAGATAGCCTGCCACACCAAGGATTAGGCAGACATTTTCTGTGACTTTTATTTGACTTCCTCGGCTTTTGGTTAGACTGCAACCACCTGTAACAGCATGTGCTACATACTGGAGAAGTTCTCTGCCTTCGGTGGACAGTGTGCCATATTCTTGTGCCCCCCCCATTTCTTAATATTACATTTGTTGTTCTCTGTCATGGACATGTGTAGTCTCATGTCATGCTAAATATGAAAACCTATAGGGCACTATGCTCTTGTCTTCTGAAATATGCAAATCCTGACACCCTGCGCATGCTGACATGTGCTTTATGGTTTAATAAAGGCCATTACTTCATTCTGTCCTTTTAATTACAAGGCAAGCAAGGATCTTGCTAAGCAGTGAAAAGCAAGTTGGAGAGGGGGTACGCCAAGCATCTAGTCTGGAATGAGTTACAAAAATAAATGCTTAGCGGTGGTTTGGCAGATAAAGACACTCCAAGTGCTAAGACAGAGAGGGAAAAGCCAAGATGTAGTAGGGGGATTCCATTCTATTGCTGCTTCCAGGTTAAACTAAAACCAAGGGTAAATACACACACGCACTACCACACACACCACAGATTTACAGTGCATACCACAACAGTGTCCTTCCTTTTTTTTTTTTTAAATACAGGATGGCCATCCTTTTTTGATCTGATCAAAGAAGAGTCAATAACACAGACGGATGATTTTTCTTATGGCATGCACAGAGTGGAGACGAGCTGCAGTCAGGTACGTAACTGATGATCAAACCAACAAAAACACTTACAACAGGAATATAATGGATGGATCAACTGAACGCGATCAAACTCTACACAAGTGGAATTAACTTTGTGCGTGTTTTCAGTGTGGCGCTCACCTTGGACACCTCTTTGACGATGGCCCCCGGCCCACTGGAAAGCGTTACTGCATAAACTCCGCCTCACTCAACTTTCAGCCAAAAAACGTTGCTCCTGAAGGGTCAGAACCAAATGGCGCCACAGGCCAATCATCTTCTAGTAAGAGTGAGCTTTGAGGGGAATTTCAGTCGACCAGTTAAGTATTAGAATGTTGATGTAGATCCTTTAGAGTTCACTCCTGGATGACTAGATTCAGGTCAAGCCTGATGCATTACAGGTGAGCCTAGCAATAAGACAGGTACGCCTTGACCAACCAGAAAGCTATCCAGTAGCAGTACTTCAACAGTACTATTTATAATCAGTATAAGAACACTGATATGCTCTTCCAGTCAGTCACCCATAAAAATCCCCCTGTTCCAGAAATGCATGTTACCTGAAACGGCTCTCCAGGAAATCTGCTGTGTGCTACTGCTTTTGCCACCTACCAGTGGTTTTGATAGCGCAAGACTATGGACTATGAGATTTTTCTTCTCAAAAATATAGTGGAACATTGTTGCTTGGAAATGAACTATATATGTGTACTTTCACAGAGCGATGTGGTGTTTTTGAAATGATATCAAATATCGGGAGGTCGTGAGTTTAAGGAAAATGCTATGCAAAGTGCTCCTGTGAGCGGTAAAATAAACACCAAGTAGAGAACAAAGCATTCTTTCAAATAAAATGGAACATATGACAAATGTTTAGTCTGAACACAAATGTAACCTGACTTTTAAGGGTGAGTTTTTTTTTTTTTTGTCTTCCTGCTTGTGGTGCCTCTTTCTCCTTGCCTTGACTATTTTGGGGGGGGGGTTGATTTACAGATGGTGTTGACAGTTGTGATTAAACAGTTATCGAGTCCTATTTGGCCGAGTTTGTGTTGTGAATTCATCTGAACATGTAAAGGCACATAGCTACAGAAAAATCAGGTATAAATGTCTGTGTGCATAGGAATGACCTTTTGTTTTATGTTTTTTGACTTTCAGAAATACAATTTCTGAACTGGGAGTTACAGCTTCTCAGTGTAGGTTGCTAGTCTAGAAGAATTAGTAATATTTATTCTATCTACATTCACTGGATATGAGCAATCGTGCGCTCTGATATACTAGTAGTAGAGAAGCCAATCAGCTCGTATACCATGAGTAGAGAAAAGCAAAATGGCGGAGAATGTTGCTGAATCAACTGAGGATGAAATAAAAACTCTACTTGAAAACAAACCCCAAAAAATGAAAAAAAAAAAGTGCAACAAAATAAAAGTAGTTGACGGGAAGAACTTTTTTTTTTTTTCAAGAATTCACATTTTTCACAAATTGCTACTGGCATTTCGCCGGTTTGTTTACATTCTAAGCGGAAATTATTTTGTTGGATGCTTTGTATAAAGTTTTTATTTATCGACTTTGCAAAAAGAAAAAAATGCTCCGTTTCTCAAAATCCAGTGTATGTGGATAGAATAAAACCGTTATTCCACTCAATCTCATCATACATGGCTTATAGCCACCTCGGTGCTACGCGCCTCGTCAGCTCCTGTACGCCTCCATTTTGTGGCATAACTTTAAATATATTTTGGTTTTCATCAAAAGTGCTGACTTTTGTATGAATATATGCATGTTGTAGGTTTAGTAAAGCGATTTATGATAGGCCATTAAAAACCCAAGGTTACAATAATAACTCAATCTATTAGTCTGGCATAGCTTTCTAAGCCAAATGCCAGATTCTAACAACCGCATCCTCAAACGGCTGATCTATTGAACCAAAACAGTTCAATAAAATGTGGAAAACTTCATGAAAGGAGTTTGTGAAATATGAAAAACAGAAAAAGCATGCAAATAATTTGGATATTAATATGTATAATCTTTCATCGTAATCATAATAATGAAAGGAAATAAGCTTTAACCTCGCTAGCCTAAATGGTTTTCAGCCATTTACAATTTTCCACATCAGTAGAAATTTATAACGATAATCGAACCTTGATTTCAAATGATAACTTTTATTAGTCATGCTTGCATGCAAAACTGATAATATACATGGTACCTGAGATCAGATTTTCACATTGAGCAGAATATGGCCCAGCTCCAAGCCTATCAGAGGCTTGAACTATATCAATATTTATCTGTTGTTCCACTTCCCTTTGAAGCTGTTCGGCACAAAGCTTTTAGTTTCTTGAATGGAGGGTCAATGTTTGTTCGGGTGCAGTTTCAACGTGTCACGGACTTGCTGAAGAGACCAACATAAGACTCCTGAAACTAAGAACATGGAACTGGAAAACCAGTCAAAATGAACAGAACCTGTAAGTGGTCCTGCACAAGGCTGCTCCCCACCCAAGTTAAAAAAAAAAAAAAATAACCACCCAACCAAAAGACCATTTTTTTCTGCCATTCATGGTCGGCATCAAAGATCATGTTCACTCCTTTTAATTCCATAGTGATATTGCAACTCGAGACATATTTCTAGTAAAACAAATTGAGACACATGAATGATACTGGTGGATTTGGCCAAATGTTACATATTGTATACACTATTACTTTACTCATATTTGTAAATAAGCATAATACGATAATCAGGTATTACTGATATAATAACAGTTGCATGCTGTAGATCGTTTCGAGGCTCACAGTTCAAAGCATTACCCACTTTGTATATTTTATTTTGGTGTACTATTGATTGGAGAATGTCACCTCAAGGTACCATTGCAGAGAAGTCCCAGGTACACGGAGAGCTTTCTTTGGACGGGTGGGTGGTGGTGCTCTTGGTGGGTGGCTGGAAGTGCTCCAGAGCTCTGCAAGGTGACGTAAGCCCTGCTCACCAGCCTCTCTGCTCTACTGCTGTTTAGAGAACAGAGTGGCCACCCTTACTCCGTGAGTGTGGGAAAAGTCGTCTGACGGGTCCGGCGCTGAGAGTGTTTACGTTACGAATGCAATAAAGAATATTTACAAGTCAGGTGTGTTTAGACTGGGGGACGATGGTGTAGAGGAAGGCCTTTGGCTGAGGGTGTAGGTTTTGGGGGGTGGGCAGCTGGAGTCTCTCAAGCCAATTTTCAACATCATGTCGTCTTTCCCCCGGAAAGCAAACAATCATGTCATTTACAGAGCAGCAATGATCATGAAAGACATTTTATGGATGTCACAAAACATAGGGTGTCTTTTGAGCCAGTTCTGCAAGTCTGCCTATTAATGCCATTAAATGTTGAAACTATTACAACCTGGACAGCGTAATTGCTAATTCTTTTATAGGAATACTGTTCTGACTGCACAGGTATTCCTGAGATGGTTCCTCTTCTTTAATTAGTTTTTACTCTCCCACCACTGTTGTTGCGGCTGTGATTGTTGGAGATGACAGCGTTATTAGGAAGCACCTTGGAAAGATGAGCCCAAACACAAGGACACATACCAACAGTGCTATCATCACAAAACACAGTCTAGTAACTCCAAGATCTCCAGGCTCACCACATAAACATGTACTTACAGTTCTGGAGCCACAACTGATCATGCTCATGCAGACCTAACACTATAGTGTTCACAATAGCTTCGATTAGACTGTGAAATCTGCAGAAGGTTTTGTATTTTACAAAGGATTTATAAAAACTTTGTATGCCTTGTTGCCTTATTTATTATGTGCAATGTTTTTATTTTATTTTTTAATTTGCAGCAAGACGAAATAGACTCAAAGTTTATTGCTGATACTTTCAAGATATTTCAAGGGTTTTGTTTGGATTATTCTACCATACATTATATGAGCAAAAATTTATGGACACCTGACTGTCACACCCATATGTGGGTCTTCCCTTATCAAAAAGAAGTATACTTAAGTAAAGTATATTTCTTTAAGTATACTTTTGTGTACCGAGTATACTGATATCAATGTACTTCTAGTATACTTGTAAGTAAACTAATCTAATACTTCTTGGAAATAAATTGGCCCACTTTTAGTTTATAAAAAGTGTACTTTAAGTCTAAGAGAAGTAAACTCTGCGTATGCAACTAGTATTTTTTATTTTGTACTGCAAGTATATCACAAGTAAACTTGTATACTAATAGTTTACTAGTTCTATACTTGTAGTCCACTCTTTAGTTTACAAAAGCATACTTC
>JANZLB010000014.1:29393537-29407236 GCA_026167865.1 Notarius quadriscutis
GCCCTGTGATGACCTGGCGACTTGTCCAGGGTGTACCCTGCCTTTCGCCCGTACTCAGCTGGGATAGGCTCCAGCTTATATATATGTGTGTGTTTATAAGGTGCAGAAGCTAACACTGGGATGATGGAAGGGGGGATAAAAAGCCGTCTCAAACAAGTGCAATAAGCAAACCCCCAGTGAACACACACACACACACACACACACACACACACACAAAATATACATCACTGCAGTCTTTATTGTTTTATCTTTGATGATTAATGGGACCAAAACCAAAGTGCCCTTTTTTTTTTAAACCTAGACAGAAAAAAATACCTTCCTTTTTTTGACACAATGTGTGCATTTGAGTTAAGCGCTTCCGCCTTCACGAAAGTTTCGAGTGGCCCGTAATCGATCTCGCCAGGACTTTCAGCAGTGGTTTTGCGGCAGTGCCTATTGATTGGCCTCGTTTCACGCGCCTGCGCTCGCGACGCCGGTCTGTCTGCGGGGGCGTGGCCTCAGGAAGAGCGCGGCGAAATTCCTTTCTGGTCCGCCTTCTCCGGGGGACGGGGGGCCCGGGGCTGTTTTTTATGAATGAACTGAATACCAGCGACAAATGAACCCACTCTCTTTCACAGGAAACTCGGGACTTCTTATGCGAAGTCAACCACACCGTTTCCACTCCCCCTAATAAAAAGGTCTTAAGATGTGGAAAGACACTTTGGACCGGAAAATAACAATAACACACTTAGGTACACTGAATATGTTTCCCTTGATTTGAGGTGTTTTGGTTATTAATTTATTTCTCCTCCCCTTTACTCAAAATGTTGAGTTGGGCTCGGTGTAGAGAGGGTTAGGGGAGGACTTTTCCGTCCCCCCTGTTGTCAGGCAGGCTCGGTCAGATCGTGGGAAAGGGCCTCCACGTAAGGCACTTCATTCTCAGGCCCTGTTGTTCTTGTGTAATTGATCTCGCCGCGCGCCGATGGGCGGGCCGCTTCAAAGCCCACCGACTGCTGGAGGTCCGTGTGCAAGTTTCACTCCATGCACACATGCAGCTGCACAATCCAGTTAAAGCACAAACTTTCATGCAATTCTACTTACTTTCTTTCTTAAGATAAGAAAGGAGAAATTTGCATTGTTACCAATAAATGTAAAGAGAAAAAGATAAGGCAATATCGTACAAAAAAAGAAGCAAACTACAAATTTAGAGATTTAACAAATGTGCATAAATTAACAGGTTAACAGATATACAGTTAACATAAGTAGAATTGCACGTGTAAGTATTGCAGTTATTATTATTATTATTATTATTATTATTATTATTATTATTATTATTATTATTATTATTATCAATTTATAAATGTGTTATAACAACAATAAGACATTTTTAATTGTTGCATGTTAAATAGATACCCGACAGTGAAATGAGCATTCAGAGCACGCCTGATCAAGTTACACGGCATGAATCTAAGCAGCCATGATTAAATAACCTCAATAATGAACAATATCAGAACATGCATTTTTCTTTTCGTCTCTTTAAATCCGTTGGAGCGCGTCCAGTAACATGAATGGTGCTGGACACGTGAGTTTGTCTCGATGTGGTCTGTCCTCGCAGAATTTCTCATGTTTTCTATGGCAGCCGTCCAATTCTGTCTTTTTTTTTCTCTCCCTCCTTCTCTGCCTCTCTTTTTGCGCCTCTTGTGCCCCCTCCCTCCCCATATTATCCACCCACGGGAAAAGTGATTTTCGTCTTTTTTTAAATAATATATATACCACAGCCCCGTCCACTTAGTGGACTGTTTCCGTGTGGGCAACAGAGATGCATTTAAAAGGCGAATGTTTTTTCCTAAGCTGACCCGTGTAGAAAAGCTTTTCCTCCAAGTTTTTTGGGAACTCCACTGAGCCCAGGAGCACAGCGCGCGCGCATCTGACAGCGCGCCCATTTCCCTCTGTAAATGTCTCGAGCTCGTCTAGACGGACAAAACCAACATTCTTATTGATCGCGCGCTTATTTTATGACCATAACCACCCTGTTCGGGTCTACACAGGAGACGCGCTTTTTTTTCTTCTTCTTCCTTCTTGCGTGTGCCAAATACTCATCGGGCAGCACGTGCAAATCGCGACACCTCCAGGATCACGAGGCCCGCTTTTTAGAGTCTATTTTGGTTTCATTCATTACCGTTATTCTCAGACCTTGTTCAGACTACAGTGGATCCCCTCACCCCACCCCACCCCCCCAACACCCGTCGTCTCGTAATTGTGCAGCAGGACGTCCGGTGCGCGACACGGAGCGCGCGCGCTGCAGGAGCACAGATCTACAGGAACTTCCCCGTTTGGCTCTGAGTCATTGCAATGAGCGCGCGCGGTGAGGAAGCCGCCGAAGCCTCGGGATCCCGCGAGCAGCCCGCTCCGGCCGCCGAGCCTCCGAAGAGAGGACCGGGCAGACCCAGGAAGCCGCAGCAAGTCAGTGGCTTGTCTTTTTCCTCCCACTGTTTTAAACACTTCTTTAGTTGCGTCCTATAACCAAGGACGCATCTGACGCACCAGTGCATTAATGCATTAATAGAATATTTTGCAGTGTCGGAGGTAGCCTCATGAGCATGCAACTGTCTCTTGGTGTGTGTGTGTGTGTGTGTGTGTGTGTAGTATGTGTGATGCCTGTTTGAACTGAACTGAAATATGAATGGTAAATTATGTCACTGAGTTCAGGAGTAAATTGCACCAGGGCGCATTTTTTCTTTTTTTTTTTGCAAATTGCATCTTAAATAGCCTACCAGGGTCCTGCAGGAAAAAACTTCAACATCGCAAATCAAACCAGTGATCCAAAACTGATTCTTAGAGTCTAACAATGATCAACGCACTGGCTGTGGAGACATGTTCTGCTCGATGCAAATATGTTACTTTTTTGCGACAAACAAACCAACACACTTGTGAATAAATGGTGCATGCAGCCTGCCGGTGATTTTCGGACGTTTGTGTTCTCTTAGTGGTTTGCTGAAATCACAGATTAGCTCAGGGCTGCCGCCAGACGAAGTTATTCAGTGTGTACAAACTTTACGGTTGGAAGTTGCGTCTTTAACGATTGTTTTTACGCCGCCCATGACCGAGACGCGACCTCCGCCGTTCTGCAGCTCTGATAAAGCGCTGCTGCACAGACAAACCTGTGTGCATACAGACCTGCTGCAGTCCCCAGCTCTCAACCTGCTCACGTCCTTTCATGGAACACCACTGACACAAAATAGTTTAGTCATGAACGCGTAGCGCACGAGGATGAATTTATGAGCGTGTTTACGCACCGTGCAGCCGTGATTCACTGTCAGAAGGTTCTCTGTTGTGACTCAGTCTTCCGCTTGTAATTAGATGTCGCCCGCACAAGTGGGAGAAACTCGGAGTTCTGTCCAAAACCGCACACTGCTGCATCACATCGCCTTGCTTTAGTGTTCAAACACTGCTCGGTCCTGCAGCAGCAGCAGCAGCAGCTTTGGACTTGGCCAGTGCGGTTCCTCTGTGCAACTCCCCTAGCTGTAGAACCCCTCACTCCAGCTGATATGCTTGATATTTTCCCAAGCTTTATAAACCAACGAGTTTTCCTGGGTCACCTGATCCATACTTCAAAATTTCCAATGATAAATATATAATAGTCTATAAACTCTGGACATTTTTAACCCTTCAGGATTCTTCACTTTTAAACCCTTCAGCAGTTCACCCTTCACCAACTTATCAGAACCATCAACCATCCAATGGACCCTCAAAGAACCCTTCTCTCTCTATCTCTCTCTCTCTGTACATAATTTAACATCTGTTTCAAAAATTGCGTCCATGAATATTGAATTGGCTAAATAAAAAATGTAAATAGAAATTACTATTACATGCTCAACAAAATGTCTGACACTACATGTGCAAGTAAAGTGCTTTTGTCATTAGATATATCATTATAGCCGATATATGTCATAACATATTCGCAATTATTACTCATTTCGCATTTTAATTACACTCACCCACTAAACACATAAAACCTTTGTCCTTCTCTGTGGTTTTTGATGCACACACTAGTAAATGAGAGCATTGTTGGAAGGGATCTTTGTCTTTTTCAATTGAGAGCAGTGGCTAGTGGAATTGGTGCTTGAGTGCAGAATGGGCAACAGCTTTGTGTCCTCATCTGCTGTGTTTACCCCATCCTCTGCAGGAACCCACAGGTGAGCCTGTCCCCAAACGTCCAAGAGGACGTCCCAAGGGAAGCAAGAACAAGGGCCCTTCCAAAGCAGCACAGAAGGTAGGATGCTTGCTACTGCTGCACAGCTTTGAGGCATCTCACTCACTGCTAGTTGAGTGTGAAAAGACAGACAGACAGACAGACAGACAGACAGACAGTTCTTCCATCGTAGTTTTATTTGCATGGTCTCATGCACACCATGTCCTAGGAGGTATCAGTAAGTAAAGGTCTTTGACTTCAATACTCCTGAGTCTGTGTGTGTGTGTGTGTGTGTGTGTGTGTGTGTGTAACTTCTCTTTACTCTTGCAATCATATCACTTCAGTGTTGTGTACCCAGGCCAGTGCACAATAAGCCCACCACTGCACGTTTTCTCTCACTGCCCACACAGACACACACTTATGCATATTCATATATGCAGACAAAGACACACCCAGATTGCTGTCATACCTGCACTCACAACACTAACTTCCTCAATTTCAATATAGAATTTTCAAATGCAATTGTAAAATCATAATCACTCATAGAAAGTTTTCCAAAAAACAAACAGGGCAGCCGCTGATGAAATCATTAACATGTCCCTCTTTTTTGCGTGTGGTCTGGTCTGGTCTGGCCTGTTGTATATGGGAAGTTCCCTCAACATCAATTTCAGTCTTGGTTTAGATGTATTAGTGTGTGATTCTCATCCCTGAGCTGTGGGGGAGTTTGGATGTCTTCATTTATCTGCTGGTGGTAGGGGGATCAGGCTCTGGTAATGACTCACTGACAGCCCGATTTGTGCTCTTCCGCATTAAGGTACCACTGTAAACAGTCTCAGGCCCTCTTTAAAAAAAAAACTTTTTTCTACCAGCGTAATTCTGTTTCATCTCATTTGGCATTGTTATTATAAACAGTGAGTAGATAAATCTGCAAAGATGAAAGGAGTGGAAATCGCCAAGGCGCCTGACTCAAAACACTTTTCACAAGGTTTGCTCTCCCACCCAGAATTAATCATCTTCACCAGGTCCTACTGCTTTAATGATTGAAATAAAGTGTTCATCTCCAGTTTAAAAGCACTGCTCCTTACTCTGAACCCTAGACTGTAGCGCCACTGGTTAAACTAAACAGAGTGGAGACTCCCCTTGAGGGTCGCTTTCGCATGTGCCTGATCTGGGTAAAAGACTGTAACATGACAAGACTCTTATAGACAGGACACTTGTTTCTTGAAAACTCATTTTGAACAGTTATCATTTGGATGGATGAGAGTAGGGGAAAAAATGATCAATTGCAATGAATTGACTTTTTGCATAGTTAGGTATGAAATACAACTTTTTCTATGCAAGTCTAACTTAGCACTATTTTTAATGCTAAAAGGCAGTTTGTAAGATTGCTCTTTGCAGCTTTTAATAATCATTACAATTTAAGTGTTGTTCAAAAATGACAAACTCCTGAATTAGCAACTCCTGAAACTGTATCCTATGACCAGGCTAATTCTGCAAGATAACCTCCCTGGCTGTTAACACAGTGTTATCCGTATTCAAAAGCCAGCTCTGAACGACACACTCAGATCATCTGCTCAATGCACTGGTCCCAATGAAGGTATGGAATATTTTCCATCGAGCAATCATTGTTAAACTTGATACACTAGACTCAGGGGGCTAATTTTAAACCCTTCTTTTGCAAAGCAAGGTCTGACAGGGCAAGTCGAGCTCACCCAGTCTCTACCTACCCCCTTAATCTGCAATGGCCTTGCCTAACATACACATGTCATGTCAGGGAGGGGCGAGTAATGGCTCAACAGTGACTGCAAGGCATAAATAGTGGACACAAGGCTAGGCTGCAGAGCCGGACAAGACATGCAAAACCATGATTAATTGATAAGGGTGTTAGTTTACAGACCATTAAATATCCTGATTAAATATGTAACAAGCTGAACTGAGAACTTGGTACGGATACACAGATTGGTTAAAGACACACAGGCAGATCGAGACAAATAGCGATAGCAAGGGAAAAAAACAGAGAGAGTTCAAAGAACTGTGGATGACCTATGGGCTGATTTGTTTGTACTCGTTTGAGGTAAAACTGAAGTACATCATCGAAGTACATTAGTCTCGTCATTACCAGAACTGGTCAATCAAATCACAAAATGGAGTAACCCATCCTCTCAATTAAGAAATTGATATGCCCTGTCTGACACATGAAAGTTACATGAGCTGGCTAAGCGGTCAGTTGAGTGGTGGTTGTGGTCAGACTTGGGTTGAGCCCTAAGAGGCCGTGTCCTTCTAAAGACTTATTCCTGTGACACTTGCACAAAAGATTTGCCTATGTTTATGGCCTTTATTAAAGCGTACTTATTTCAAACAAACATTTGTTGTAGAAACAGTCATGTGAGGCAGTGATTTCATTACTCAGTCTGGTCAAGCAGAACAAACCAAAACAGAGCGGAGATATGTAACTGTTGTGTGTACCATAAAGTCATCATTCCTGTCGTAGAAGATGTACGTGAAAGAATTTCGTTTCAAATGTGCTTCACTGGGATGAGTTTCCTCAAAGCATTACAACAGCATGATAATTATTTATGAATGAGAATGATGACACTGAAAAGTCTGTCTGCAAGTTAAGACGACCTTATCATTACAATGCCTTTGGGAACAAGATAACAGTATTTTTGACACCTGTCCTTCCCCCTTCCCAGAATTCATAGATGTTTTATAATTGGGATAGGGTTTCTTTCAGAGTGCAGCATAACAAAAGCCTGCAGCCAGGTAGAGCACTTTATAGTCTATCAATTATTGACATGCATCTTGTCTTGTTAACTGTCCCAGACTGTTGGGACAATGGGCCTTTCTTGAGGCTTGTACAGTAAATGCTAAGTTTAATAATCATCTCTATAGAAATGGCTCTTTTAATTTTTAAATTGTCTTGTAATTTTGCAAGTTGATCAACAGTATCTATGATGGGTTTATAAACTAAAAAGCGTCAGAAAGGTATCGAAGATTGCATTTCATATGCTCTGACAACGTATGGTTCTCGTCTCAACTTTTAACCGCATAAAGGACATCTGAGAATTTGGAGTTATTCCATGTCAATACCTGGCTGTTACCAAAAGGTCCTTAATGTGATCTAAATCCCATAACGGTCTGTTACGGTCCTTATCTCAGCAGTGAGTCTGCTGATAATGGCCCTCTCATTTACATATGAATAACATAAAATTCCTCCAGTGAAATATTATGCTGTCCAGGTTGGGAACAACCTCTGTGCAAGATACACAGACAGCTCCTTGTCAGATGCCGAGATATACCTTACACAGACCCTCTGGTGCTACTTTGCTAAAATACAAGAAGCTCCCTATTCACAATGTATACAAATGACCCTTTACAATTTGAAATGTCTCAAAAAGCAGGTTTCTAACATGATATGCATTTTGGCAGAACTGAATGAGTATTAACTCATAGTCACTAATGTTCACAGAAAGCTGAGACCACAGGGGAGAAGAGACCCAGAGGAAGACCAAGGAAATGGGTATGTTGCGCACTTTCATTTGTTTTAATTATATTATAGACACATATATTTAGTATTTGTTTTCTTTTTAGGTTAATTCACACCCAAAGAATAGTATTTTGGAATTGTTTGAAAGGGTGATTAATCTTAAATTATACCTTTCATAAAAGTTCGGAAACGAATTTCAACTCCTTTCGAATGGTTGATCACGTGTACTAACATTAAAAACAGATATTTCGTTTTTATGAAGAAAACTGATGAGCTCAGTTAAAGAAAGCGTGATTACCATGTCTATGTAACTTTGAACCTATCAGGTATACAAATGATTAGGGACGTTTAACCATAGAAACGGCATGCTAAACTAGCTGGGATTGCAGGAGGACATTTACACATTGCACATTAATGTATATTCATAGGCCCTGATATTTATCATGACGGAAAATGTGTACCGATATTCCTAAACCGTTTTAGTAGTTCTATGTGGATTAACATGTCATAATGCTATGGATCTCATAGTGGAGTCCAAGAAGTATAGACAGCAGGTCTGTATGATAAAAGTTATTATTCTACCCACATTCATTGGATATGAGCAATCGTGTGCTCTGATTGGCTACTCTACTACGAGGATATCAGCTCATATACCATGAGTAGAGAAAAACAAAATGGCGGATCGTTTTGCTGAACCAACCGAGGACGAAATAAAAACTCTACTCGAAAACAAAACCCCCGAAAAATACAACAACAACAACAACAACAAAAAAGCAACAAACTATGGAATAAAAGTATTTCATGGTAAGAATGCATCTTTTTTATTTTTCAAGAATTATTATTAAAGCATTTTTCACAAATTGCTACTGTCATTTCGCAGGTTTGTTTACATTCTTCATCTTTAAGCATTAAAATTTGTTGAATTTTTTTATACTGGTTCAAAAGCTTAAAGATGTTTGAAAATTACATAACTGAAATGTCCAAGGAAGAACTAAATAAATGTTTAAAGCTATTCTATACCTCGGCACGACACCAAGACGACACTTTCTACAAAAAAAACAACACGAAAGTCAATTTGTGCAGCCATCGATAGGTTTTCAAGAAGTCCACCCTCGCGGAAACGATTTTGTCGGATGTTTTGTATAAAGTTTTTATTTCACAAATTTGCAAAAATAAAAATGCTCTGTTTCTTAAAATCCAGTGAATGTGGATAGAGTAAAACAGTCATTCCACTCAATCTTGTCGTACAAGTCGTATAGCCAACTCGGTGCTACGTGCCTCGTCGGCTATCAGCTCATGTACGACGCGATTTTGTGGAATAACTGTTAATTAGATTAATTATTAATCATTAGCCTGTTTGACTGGTCACTGAAATTGAATGGGGTTATTCCAAATTCAAAAACAGGTAGGCCTAATATTTCAATAGCTGGATTATATGTATAAAATATAGATGTCTGAGGAGCTCTGTGGAAATTAGTTTACAGTTAATGTACAGTCAAATCTATTTTTTTGGACTATTTAAAATGGATGTTTATGCATGTATTTGTTCTAGAAATTTGCTTTACAAAACTGAAATGACTTGTATTCTTAGATTAGATTTGACTGTACATTTTCAGTTGTATTAATTGGTATTACATATACTTTAGGAATGTTCAAGGGCCCAGATTAGACCTAGTCCTGGATTAAAAAGATTTTCCTTAATGTGGAATTGCCATCAATCATTGCAATTTAATCCATGTCTAGGCTTAAGGCTTTGCCTGGGAAACTGCCACAGGCCTTCCACTCAGCCTTGCCACTGCTTGCTTGCTCGTCAGCAAGTGCTTAATGAGATTGTACAAATGTTTGTATTATCCGTTAAAGAAAATATTTAGATTTCAGTTTAGACTTCAGACTGACCACAGCTACATGTCAGCAATTCTGTAGGCAGCTTAAAAACGTGTTTATCAGCTTGTAAGTGACACCTCGATAGATTGATCGCCTGCAGGGAAAGAACACTCTGAATGGACGCGAGGGAACTTTTGTATTTCTCTCTCTCTCTCTCTCTCTCTCTGCATGCTTATTTGAAGGTTTTGTGCTTTTCTATGATGGGGATAATAAGATGGGTTCAGTTTCAAATGTATTGGGCATTGCATGGATTCCTGTTCAATTGGTTTATTAATTAATTAATTAATCAATTAATTAAAGCCAGTGCGAGTGATTAGAAACTGCTGTTTGAGATGGACAAGCATACTAATTTTTAAAGCTTAAATAAATTTTTGTGTATTGTCCCAGAGCCAGTGTTACAGGATTGATTTCTGATTTTTATCATTTTGCTTTAATGATAAAAAAAAACAAAAAAATAATTTGTTGACTCAAAACTCACTTCACTCACTAAGAAATCTAATGTTGATCGCAGTCAAAAGTTTAAAACATACAACAACAATACACAGAAATCCAACTGTTAAGTGAGCCAAATAGAAAATGTTTTACCAAAGTTGTTCCTATGTAATATCCAACTTTTGAACTGCGTAGCAGTACGGTAAAAAGTGGCCATTTATCTACAGGTTAACTAAGGTTTTGTGTCGGGACACATCAATACCGTTTTTAAGGCCGAGTACATGTAGGAGTATGTGTTTTGGGTACTCGCTGATACTGATAGCAATACTCAGCTGTGTTTCTGTACGAGCTCCTGGCAGGAGAAAGAACAACAACACCCTTCCATTTTCATGTATTTTGTTAGCTCCAGCAATCCGTTATCAGCTATAAGTAGGTAGAAGAAGTGCATTTCTGATGATATTTTGTTTTATTTTGATAGAGTTTAACTGTTTAATTTTTTAACAATTAATGCAATAAGCCTACTTCAGGAACTACCAGAATCCCCCACTGATAATCACTCCGACTCTCAGCCACGCTACCTCTTAGCCATTCTGAGCAAACTCTCTTGTTTACTAATTACTGAAATTAAAAAAGTAAGAAAAGAAGTGCTACTTTGTTTACTTCTGATGCTGTGCACAGCCATGTTCATCTGATATCACTCTGTAAACTGAAGAGGGAGTCATAGTTGAGATGATCACCCCAAGTTGGCGAGTATGAATTTAAAGTTGATGGGGGATTTTCTTTGGCTTTTCCTGGTTGGAGGTTGGGAATTCGAAATCGCAACCTCAAGCTGAATGTAGTCCAAGTCCATTTTGTCCATATCTGCCAGCTATAGTTGGGCTGTTAAGGTGAGAAATTGTTCACTTTGTGGTAGAAGCATGACATTTGGCACACTAGCTCAAGTTGATATATATAATAATTCTAGATATGGGGGCATTTCAAATTCGGCTTCTAAACCCTGGAATACGCATGTACAAAAATTGACCCAACATGAAAACGAGGCTAAATGAATTTTCGTTTGTTTTCAAGGTATTTTTATAAGATTGCTTACAAAAAAATGACACATTGATTGAATGTCTACCTCACAGATAGAGAATTTCTTGTTCTCAAAGATATCACGTGATTAGTCATATGACATAGGGATACAATATTAAGTAAATAAAAAGGCTGCCAGAAGAGCATTTTTGCAGTTCAAAGTTTTAGCTGTTAATCTGGATTCATATGATCATGCGATATCAAAATATTGAAAAAAATACTGATTACAATCCCTGCCACAGAAGCATAAAGAAAATTCATTTAGCCTCGTTTTCATGTTGGGTCGATTTTGCACATGCGTATTCCAGGGTTTAGAAGCCGAACTTGAAATGCCCCTATATCTAGAATTATTATATATATCAACTTGAGTTAGTGTGCCAAATTTCATGCTTCTATTACAAAATGAACAATTCCATGTTTTGTTGTTGCTTCACAGCCGGACTACTATAGGTTGCACAATCATGGCAACTTCGTAAATTATTTTAAATAAACTGCCCAATATATGCAAATTGTGGTTTTGTGATTGTTGTGATTTTAATTGATTTATATAGAGTTTACGATTCACTGAGGCACATCATTAAAAATATTATTGAATGAAGTCTTTATGTAACATTTCCAGTTATCATTTGGCCTTTAGTATTAATCAAGGGCATCACAGAACATCTTATCTAGCTCTGTTTATGTTTTCCAGTTTAGATACTAGCCATAAAAAGCATGCATTTTGTGTGTGTGTGTTCATGCACTTAAGTGGCTAGTCTATTTTTTTCTAACATTAGTAGCTGATTTTAAATGAAGTGCATTAGCCTAATTAAATTAGTTGCCACTTTTTCTTTCCTAGCCAGTACTGGCTGCTGTGTGCTGCTCATGATAAATTCCTTGTACTAAGTTTAATGTGCAAAAAGGTTTTATCGGGTTACTTGTATTGTAAGAAGATGCTATTGTTTTTTTTTTCTCTTGATATTTTCACAGAAGACAGTTTGCAGTCTGCTTTGCTTTGATTGCCATCATTAATCATGAAAACCATCCAGATCACTGTAATTTAGTTTCATCTGTTCATGAGTGCAGCAACATACACTCGCCTTACCCGACATAATATCACCTGGTGTCAGATGTTGGTATCAGGGCATCTTTTATGAGTAAATAAGCATGGTATCAGGCCTATACTTAGTATCGGTATTGATGCCGCCTTTGTTTTGTGGTATCCGTATGTGATCAAATCAAAACTGAGGCCAATGATGCATATTTAGAACTTCTTTTACAAATACAGTCGACTGACCAATTCTATAAAATTCTACAGCATTCTACAAAGATATGTGTTGTACATAAACATTTATAGACTGCTACAAATGCTGCCCTTAGAAATGAAAAAAATGTGTCTTAATTGTTGTTTGCAGAAATGCAACATGCACGAAAAATGCTGTAGATGAAAAATCTCAAGATTTGAAACCTTTCATTTGTTGTATATGAAAATTAATCAATTAAACAAATATTAGCCCTGCAGCAGCTATATGGTCACTTGAGTAGTCTATAATCCCTGCATGCATTCATAGCTATTATAGAAACTTGGACCTGTAAGTTCGAATGATTCATCAGTAAATGGCTGAGAAATAATTGCGTTTGTACTGGAGCAAAACATGGCCTGGCTGACTATATCATCCAAGAATGCAAGCAGCAATCTTCCAACAGAGTAGGATAATAATGGAGGTTTCAGTGTGAGAGCATTTTTTGAGGGTTTAGCTGTTGCTGCTGCCACCCACTGCTGGAAACTTTGGACTGGCCTGATAAAGAGGGTCACGTTTATTGCACTGCTTTTCTGGACTGATGCCCAGAGGCACAATCGGCTGCTCTTTCATGGTGGTTGCATGTATACCGCAGGTACACACACACACACACCAACGCAGTCTACCGGCTACACACACACACACACACACACACACACACACACACACACACACACACACCCTAATGTCAATTCATCCTGGACAAACAAATCATGAAATTAACTATAAATATAATCTCTCAAACAGACAGGAAAATGGGGCTGTATCAGAACTTTAAGCTAGTAAGCAAATAGCTGTTCTAATATCACTTAACAACAACAAAAGGCATTTCAACATTAAGTAGGAAGCCAAAATTAAGCATCCAATCTGATTCCGTACGTGCTAAAGTTTTTACTTGATGCACTCTCTTGGGACGTTATAAAAACTTGAACTGACTCTTAATCACCTGTTTATTTTACTCTGATGATGACGTCAGTGATGTCAAAACGTCAGTTTATGATATCACTAGCTTTTATTATTAAATATATAAGTAGGAAGGGATGCCTTTATTAATTGGACGGTTTTATATGTGAAGTGCAACATTAGGAAACAAAGGCTGAGAGGAGGAAATATGGGAAAATTGTGTAATTAACAAAGATACAAATGACAGAAAAGAGAATAACAGAATTAAAAAAAACCCTCTTCATGCATTCATTTAAAACATAAAGCTTCATTTCTTTTTTAATTACATAAAATTGAATACCATATGAAATGTTCACTTATATTAAAACATTTTCACTTATATTGAGACACATATTAAGAAGTTCATCTCATTTGTGTGTGTGTGTGTGTGTGTGTGTGTGTGTGTGTGTGTGTGTGTGTGTGTGTGTG
>JANZLB010000014.1:29544997-29556769 GCA_026167865.1 Notarius quadriscutis
TGAAATTTCATGCCAAATATTGGCTCATTTGAAATTTCATGACAGCAACACATCTCAAAAAAGTTGGGACAGGAGCACCCACTGAAGGAATATACAGGTACTAACTTGAACCACTGATTGTTCTATTGGGAAAGAACATTGTTTTTTGTAGTTCTTTGTTGAAATGTACCCCAAATTACATAATGGCTCATAAATAGTTGAAGGATTTTAAGGATCAACATCTCATTTGTAAAATTGTACATGGTGAAAATACTGCGAATTGGCCTAGTGCTTAGCGTGTTCGCCTCTCGACCGGGAGATCATGAGTTCTACTCGTGGTTGGGTCAAACCAATGACCATCATAAAAATGGTACCTACTGCCATCTGGCAAGGCATGCTGCAATCCATATGTGAGTGGGGACTCAAACTCTGGCAGTTACCAGAGGACTAGACCCCCACTGTAATCCCAGCTATATAATAGGCGAGAGGCTGAGGGCTACTGAAACGGAGATTGGCACTACACCCATACACCTCAAGAGTTGGTTAGTACTGGGACAGGAGACTGCCTGGGAAGACCAGATCCTGGTGTGGGAGGGACTTTGACTGTACATGTTGAAAGTTGAAGCCATGCCACGAGTTGATTGCTTCTCACTGTTAATCCTTGCTTTGAACACAGTGGACAGTAGCATCACTGACAAAGCTATTAGCTAAATACCATTCAGTAACTGGTTAATGGCTTCTAATTAGACCTTGTAGTGTAGCTAGGTAGCATTAGCTGCATTAAATTAACCAATTAATATTCTGTTCATCTTTCTGTTTTTAGTTAAAACTCCTGTGATTGATGTGATAGATTGCAGTTAAATATTCCTATTCTAAGGCTGTGTGCCAGTTAACATTAGCTAGTTTCATTTCAAATGTTTAGTTAACGCCAATATTTTGGATGCATCACTTCAAGGATATGTGGGCTCAATGTACTCGTTACACCAGAGTACAGCTCAGTATCGTGATTTCCCACTCCAGCATACCTAATAAACCTTTTAAATAACTGGTGTGTGTCTTTGAACAGTCCACTGTGGTGTCCTGGACTGGAATTGATGTCTCCTGTTGGATACAACAAATGTTTAAACAAATGAAATGGTTATACTCTGAGCCCAAGAGTCCAAGTGGGTGGAATTTAACACAAAACATCCAGAAAAGAATCTAGCCCCTCCCCAGTGAGGTGATGGTCCCAGATCAATCTGGAGGCTATTAGCCAACACACTGAATCAGCATGAAGTTTGGTCAGCTTCCCAGATGGCTATTCAATTTCACAGTTGTGTATGTCATGGGGAGCTTTTTGTCCAGACTTTGTATTCTGGCTAGCTGAACCAGTGACTGCTACAAATACTGCAAGGTGTTCTTACTCAGTCAATGCCACAGGTGTACATCTCTTATGCTAGACAACCCATGTCCCTTGATAATGTTCCCTAAACCAAAATATTTTCTGAATGTTCAATCACTGACCTGACCTGCTGGTCAGGGTCACAGTGGATTGGGAGCCTATGGACTTGAAAACACTGGGCACAAGACCAGAACACATCCTGACAGCACACCAGTCCATTGCAGTGGATGTTAACTGAGGAGTTGAATTATATTCTTAAGCAGGAAGATCATCAGTTCAAACTTAAGCCAAGAAAGTGATTGTTTATCTGCAGTAGAATCTGCTCATAGCCCTCATTCACATATCCCTCATCAAATTTGTACTGTCCTCCTTGAATGTACATTACATTGAAAGACCTAGTGAGTATCAATGCCACCTCACAACTCCAGAGTCCTGGGTTTGATCTTGGATTTCTGCTTGGGTTACTGTCTGTGTGGAGTTTTGCATGCTCTTCCCATGTTCATGGAGGTTTCCTCTGGGTTCTCTGGTTTCCTCCTGGCTCCCAAAAGCATGCAGACAGGGAGATTAGTTATCCATCCATCCATTTATCCATTAATCGCTGATCCTGTGCAGGATCACAGGCAAGCTAGAGCCTATCCCAGCTGACTATGGGCAAGAAGCAGGGTACACCCTGGACAAGTCACCAAATCAACGCAGGGCCGACACATAGACCCCAACAACCATTCACATTCACAACTATGGTCAATTTAGAGCCATCAATTAACCTAACCTGCATGTCTTTGGACTGTGGGAGGAAACCGGAGAACCCAGAGGAAACCCACACAGACACGGGGAGAACATGCAAACTCCACACAGAAAGGCCCCTGTCGGCCACTGGGCTCGAACCCAGGACCTTCTTGCTCTGAGGCAACAGTGCAAACCACTACACCACCGTGCCGCCCCCTTATACTACACTTTTTTTTTTTCATTCCATACAAGGCATACTTTGTTATCATTTATAATTAAATTTAACGTTGTAGACATACTAACAACAAGGTAGCTCCTGGTATCACCATATTATAACAGTTAGGCTGATCTGGGAAGGACTGTTTCTTTCTTTTTTCCTTTCTCTCTCAAATAAGCCAAAAAATAGCATGGCTTTTCATGTTAGCAAGAAACAAGAAATCACAAAATCTCTGACCTGAAGAATCTCCCATGGCAGAAAGCATAAAGGAGCAGATTAATCTCTGACTGTTACCAAGTATTGACACTAAAGGCTCCTTCCATAACTGTTAAATAAACTTCTAAGAGAAAGGTTCACCATATAATTTATGAGACATTTTTCTTTCTTAACAAACAGCACATTTTTAATCCACTTATTTATTTTAAGGGTTCAATTTTGCTTCCTCTGAGCCAACTTTTTTGAACTGCAGCTCATGCTGCATAACAGGGCAGCTTAACACATTCAGAGGAAAGCACTATCTGTCGTCTTCTTCTCATATGTCAGCCATAGTTGACTGTTTACTGCAGATTTGTTAGCTAGCTCAAGAGAGCTAACCAGGGTGGACGTCGAGAACATAGAGCACTTCCCACCCAACCATTCACACACATGGGCAATTTAGAGTAGCCAGTTAGCCTAACTGCATGTCTTTGGATGGTGAGGGAAACCCACACAGACACGGGGAGAACATGCAAACTCCATACAGAAAGGCCCCTAATCAATCATGAAGTTCAAACCTGGAACCTTCTCACTATGAAGTCGCAGTGCTAACCACTGCACCACCATGCCACCCACTATGCCCGCTTTAGCATACATGAATTCACCAATATGCATGCACCGGTCAGGCTCTGTGGCTGACAGAAGAGAAAGACTTGAGAGTATGGCCAATTTTGCTCGTTTGGCTCCCAGCCACACATTTTTTAAATTATTAGTTTATTATTAGTCTTAAATTATTTAATATGTTCACTACACAAGCCACTGAATTTGCTGTTACTGGCAATTGTAACGTGTTAGATTGAACACTTGACTATGAACCTAAAACACTTTGCAACCAAAACTACTGTCACAGCTGCTGCTATAGAAAATTCATCAACACCTTCTGACCAATCAGTTTTAAGAATTCAACAGTGCTGCAATATAATAGTTTTTACAGAAATATTTATGTAGTAATCGAGGAGGATTTATGTAAAGCTTGTGTCAAAGTTCATTAGGTTACATCAGGCTTGTAGTACTTGAGTCCAACTTGTACCCTAATTTTAAGGACTCGTGACTCGACTTGGACTTGAGCACTGATGACTTGGACTTGGACTCATGCATTAACTGCATTCGGACTCGTAAATTGGAGACAAGGACTCTGATTTTTTTTCTTAATTTTTTTGTAACATGCCATAATAATTTGCCATAAGATATTTATATCTACATGAATTTTTGTACTAATTTCATGCAAGAATATCACACGGGCGTGCCTTGGCGTGTGCATCAGATAGACTCTTGGGCGTGCTCCGGACAGTGCACACGCCAAGCAGGCTCTCGCGCATGCACCGTAAACGACTTGCACCTGCACAGGATTAAGGCGCAATCAGCATGCCTATATAAAAACTGTGAAAATACACTTACTTTGCAAAGTATTGAGTTACATTGCTGAGTCTTATTTCCTTGTTTGAGTTCCTGTTTCTCGTCTTTGATTCTGCTGAGTCTACGATAGCCTGTTTGTGCCTCACTCCACCTGTTTCACTGTTTCTGGATTGTTTACCTGTCTTCACTGGTATTAATAAACGCACCTTCTGCACTTATATCCGTCTCCCAACCATCTCTGACAGAATACTTTGCACTCCCTGATAAAGAGAATGCACATTCATCTGTTCATACGTCATGTTCAGGAACAAACTACTGTTAATGGGGCTAAAACAGCCACCATCAAATGGTGCGGCTGGAGTCTTGTTCTCGGACTCAACTCAGATCAGTAGTGGACTCGACTCGGACTCGAGTAGAACTTTTTTTTAATGACTTGGACTTGACTCGGACTTGAACACTGGGGACTCGATACTGGACTCGGACTCGAAGTTTAGTGACTCGACTACAGCACTGGTTTATTGTGTGTGTTGGGGGATTGGGGGTGGGATCGGGTGATCTGATTGTTATATTTGTGTCTAGATATCGTAACTGATTTTCAATTCAGTTTATTTGAATGTTATGTTTAACAATAGTGCTAATTTTACAGGCAGATATTGCAGTGTTTCTTGCATGTTTTTTTGAGCTCTGTTCTGTTCTCACATGTTCTTATTAACAGGAGCGAATGTGATCTGATTAATGAGCTTTGCTGCAAGCATTACTCCAAGCACAACACCAAGTAAGTCAATATAATTTGTCACTGTTGACAAGTATAAGTATTTAAATAATATTGGCTGGCGTTGAGTGGTCTATCAGATTATATTCCATTCAGCTAGCATGATATTGAACGAGTCGAAGACGAGTAGCTGAATGGAATATATCTGATATACCATGAAAAAAAGCCATTATTATTATTATACACACGCATTCCTTTCGGGTGTTCAATATGTCTTTCAAAATTCTCTCAAAATCGTCCGTATTTAAACGAAACAAACCTGGTGGCCATGTTTGCTTACAAATTGTCACAGTTGTTCGCTAGCATGTATATTTTTATGTCTCCGATGTACATGTACGATGTAAAGAATGTACATTCTTTTCCAGTTTTTCGATGTCCGTTGGTATGTTTTTCTCTTGTAAATATTTGTGAAGAATATCTAATGAAGTTTTGGTCGCCTTTCGGGTGTTCAGTGCGTCTTTCTTTTTCCTGGGGAACAAAGAAATGTTTCTGCGCATGCACAGCAAAAAACTCTCATTGGATATTCGTATCAGCTCCGACATAGGACGTCATGTTGTCTCGACATCCATGCAACATCGTAAACCATATTCAGCGCTCTTTCTCCATTGGGTAGAGTGATGTAATATGTGTAGGATAAGCGATATGATAACAATATTGCATGCTATCAAACCAAATGAATGAAACCCGCTTAGAAAGGAATAGAACACGTTTTTATTCCACCGAAAAAGTGTCCTGTATGTATAATAATGTTCCATATTGTTATTAATGTATTGCATTTTGACTGTAACAGGATTAACTACATTATTGCACACTGGCATGTTTTTCATAATTTTACAGTCAGACCCAAACACGTTTTCTATTGTTTTACTCCTATTTTTTTTTTTTTTTTTTTCCACTCTTCAGGACTCATAAGAACAAAATGGACTTTCAGATTGGCGATAAAGTATGTTGTACAAGGAATGGCTATGTGACCAACAAAGACAAAGAAGATGAAGCCAAAGACAAGGACAAGGTGGATGATATGGATGGAACCAAAAGTAAAAAAGAACGATTGTGCAATGGGGAGATTTTCTTTATTACACAGGTATTACAGGGGAAAAAAAATCCATTGCAAGATCATTTTATGCAACGAATTCTTTTAATGTTATCTTTTAATAGAAAGATGTACACGGCTAAATGTCGCGTTACGGGATTTTTGTGCCAAATGCTCTGTTTACAGAATGCGTAGAAACGGCAGTGAAAAGCACCGTAAAAGTGGTAAATGTATCCCTTAGGGGCGCTATTGAGATGATTATTCGTTGATAGTTATGAGATCAGCCAGCGAAAACGGTGCAAAATATCGCACACTTTTCAACGCTGTTTCTACGCGTTCTGTAAACCGAATATCTGGTACAAAAAAATCCCATGGCGCGACACGCATGATTTATTTTATTTTATTTAAATTAATCCCCCTGTTTCAGTACATTTGTTTTAGTCTAGAAGTTGTGTAAGGTTCTTGGTCATTTTTGGAGATTGCTAATTGGGCTAGGAATTGTGTATGTGACTTCTAATTACAGGATGTGACTTTTGTGGAAGACAGTGCACGGAAGCGCAATAAACGGAGGTACGTGACACTAGATAATAAGCAGGACAAACAGCTGACTGTTGAATACAGGGAGCTAATGAAAGAGTGTAAACTGCAGCATGCCTGGGCTCGAACCATTCACACTTTTCAGGTACACATCACTTACTGACACTATTAACATTAATTATGCCTCCTCTGTGCTTTTCTGACTTCGCTTTATTTTTACACTTTATTTCTTCTTAATGAGCTACAGTCAGGCTTTACATTTGTCACTATTGCTCTAAATGCTAACGAATTACGAATCAATAAAGAACTAAAGAATTGCTTTCATTATTCATATAACAATACGCATATGCACTTTACTGCTTCTGTTTATCCACAAAGTATAAAACAGTAGGTATAGAGGTTAAAACAGCTATGATTTTCTCCTATCAGGGCTCAGAGGAAAAGACTATAGTCTATGTTCTTGGCAGTAGCAAATTTCAAACTTGGAAACACGTTTATACTGCAGTCACACGGGGTCGGACACGTGTGTATGTCATAGCAAAAAAGGAATGGCTTGAGGAGGCCATCCGAAGACCTGACATCAAACGCAACACGCGACTAGAAGGCCGTGTGGTGGACTTACTCTCTGCTTTAGGAATGGTAGAGAAAAATTATCTCAGTCAGTCTCAATTCAGCTCACCAAGGCGAGGTTCTGGATTTCAGACTTTTCAGTCTACTAATAAGCAATCATCGAGCCCTGGTCCATCCCAAGCTTACCCTGGAATGATGAATTCGAAGGATGGGACCTCTGAAAACCTGACTGACATTGGTAGCAGGTTTGGCAGCCTCATTTCTCCCAAGTCAGCAAGTCCAAGTCCATGTAAGCGAGAGAGAATCACAGACGACTATACCAGAGCATCCAAACAAATCAAGGTATGAACACTGTAGGCATTTTACATATACACATCTCATTTAAAAATAGCACTGATTGTCCTGAGTGGCATAATGGAAGAGAGTTTGCCATATCATAAAAAGTGTTTAATATTCTAAATATACATGGCTGGAGTTCCAAGGATGGTGCAAGGATACTCTGTCTCCTGTTCATTAGAGTGAACAAACCATGTCTTAACTTGGTCATCACTTTACAAACCATGTCTTCATGTAGAATCATGGCTGTCGGTCAAACTCATGTATACAGAAGAAAGCAGTTAGTGGTTTCTTCCCAGTGTGTTTGACTTCTTGTGAGCGTGTATGTACAGCACTTCGGGAAAGATGCTGTAATCAGAACTACACATCTCGGTGAAAACATGCTTGGCCCTTCCAGACTGGTAGCTGCTGGGTGATTGAGGGAATGAACTAGATATAATGAGAGAGCTAGATAAAAGATGCACTATTTTGTCAAAAGTATGTAGACACCTGGCCATCGCACCCACATGTGTGAACAACCCATTCCAAATTTAGTCATGCTTTTTGCTTTTATAAAATCCTCCACTCTTCTGGGAAAGCAGAAGGTCCTCCTAAAGTGTTTCAGAGGAGGTTGAAGTCAGGGTCACTCAAGTTCTTCGACACCAAACTTTACAAACCATGTCTTCATGGAGCTCTCTTGGTGCACGGGGCATTGTTATGCTGGAACAGGCTTGGGCCCCTTGGTTCCATTCCATTCCATTATCCGTAACTGCTTATCCTGTGCAGGAGCCTATCCCAGCTGACTATGGGCGAGAGGCAGCGTATACCCTGGACAAGTCGCCAGATCATCACAGGGCTGACACATAGAGACAAACAACCATTCGTACTCACATTCACAGACAATTTAGAGCCACCAATTAGCCTAACCTATATGTCTTTGGACTGTGGGGGAAACCGGAGCACCCGGAGGAAACCCACACGGACACGAGGAGAACATGCAAACTCCACACAAAAAGGCCCTCGTCAGCCACTAGGCTCGAACCCAGAACCTTCTTACTGTGAGGCGACAGTGCTAACCACTACATCACTGTGCCACCCTTCCACATATTCTTAGAAAAGAAAATGGTTTAATGGTTGTTTAATTGTTCATTGGATAAATTCGGGTTCTTAGCCTTAACAAAGATTCTCCTCGGAACCCTTTATGACAGGAGAACACATATAGGGTTCTGTATAGAACATTTGAACCTTAACGGTTTGAATTTTTACCTTTAAAAAAGGTAAAATTATTGTATTTATACAGTAGGTACAGTGCTTAATTTAATTACTTCATTAGAAAGCTATGTAGAAAATTAGCTAGTTAACAAGAACCATGTTCATATCACAAGAGAGAGCTGCTTGTAAATGTAAACAGGAACAATACAAATATATACAATAAAAATATCTATAACCTTTGTTTTGATACGTGCAAATTGGGCTTTAATTTGGGAGACCTTACATACACTTAACAGCTGACTATTCTATTGTACGAGCATACAAGCTAGTTAGCAAGTTTAATAGTTGCTAGCATGTTAAGTAGTAAGTTAGCTACAGTGTGCTGTGTTAGAACTGGGTTTTATGTCATCAACAATACACCATCAGCTATACATATTAGCTTACTGTACATTATTTATTACAATAGTTTGCATGTTAGCTTGGTAGAAGGTTATACAGTACTTCACTCGCAAGAAAAATAGATATAGCTAATTAGCTAAAAAAGAAAGTTTAAAGTTCTAACTATACATAAAGTTACGTATCTGGCCCATTCTGTAATTATGGGTACATTTCAAGTGTTGACTCCGTTAGTTGTCGTCAACTCTGTTATCTTTAAACTGGGCAATCCGTTACCGGAATTGATGGTAACAGAGTTGACATTTCCCACCATTCTGTGTCTCGACTTCACATGCTAACCTCAAACTAGCTACCACACGGCATGTATAAAAACAGAATTTTATGGATTTTAATTATATTATTGTTTTAAAAAAAATGAGTGAGAGATTTGTTCCAATATCGCAATAACAGATTTAACAAATAATTAATTTACTGTTGGTGTAAAACATTTTGTTCACATTAATGAGAAAAGAAATGTAACATAACTAACTCACCGTCTTTCTGAAGTTTCCCGCCAGAGGAAGTGACATCACTCGGTGCAGGTGTCATGCATATTATTAAAAGTCTTTGTGGATTGTATGCAGTTTGATATAGTAGTTAACAGAGTTGACAAAAACATTGGGATGGATTTTAAAAAAAATTATGACTGAAATTTCACATAATACAGAAAATAGACTTTCTGTGCAGTTAATAGAATAAGCCCCCCAAAAAACAGACTGAATCACTTCCTGTTTATTCGAGTAGAACGGATGAACCAGGAGTCGAAGACAGCCAATAATGTGGATGGAGGGGTGGGAGTCATTTAGTTAATGTTTTATGGATACATTGGGTCTAAAATGGACATCAAGCATCACTATTGGTGAAAGTTTGTCGTAATTTGCCTTATTGTTCAAAACTGATTCAGTAAAGATTTCTTTTGTGGAAAATCACAAAAAGTTTCTCTCAGAGACGTGACATGTACCCCAAATTCTAGAAAGACCTATAATTATTGCCCCTCTTGTAAAGATTAGTAAAAATGGTTTAAAAAAAAATCCACCTTTTGTTGAAGTCACTTCATCTCACACTGGAAAAATGAGAAAAATCCAACCTGCTATAGAAATACATTTAGATCAGAAAAAAACAAATCCCTCATCAAGAAGTAATTATTATTTTCAATAAAAACACACGTGCCACTGCTATTGACCTTACGCATTTTATACTTTGCCAATAAAACAGCACTGATTCTCTCCTGTAACATTTGATAAGGTTGGCGATCCAGAACCCATTCAGATCATCCAGGGTCCTCGACCCTCTCTTGTGCTGTCTCTTCTCCAGCTCAGCCCACAGGTTTTCACTGGCGTTCAGGTCAGGGGACTGAGATAGCCAGGGCAGAAGCTTGATCCTGTGCTCAGAGAACCATTTTTGTGTTGATTTTGACATGCACTTCAGATCATTGTCCTGCTGGAAGATCCAATGACGACCCAGTTTTAGTTTCCTGGCAGAGGCGGCCAGATTCTGATTTAAAATATCCTGGTATTTCATAGAGTTCATGGACCCCAACAAGGTTTCCAGGGCCTTCGGAGGAGAAACAGCCCCAAAACATCACAGAACCTCCACCATATTTTACAGCTGGGATCGGGTTCTTTTCATTATAGCCATCCTTCTTTTTACTCCAAATCCACCACAAGTGTTTACTGGGAAAGACAAAGCTCCATTTTTGTTCCATCAGACCAGAGAACACAGTTCCAGTCAAAGTTGTAGTCGCATTTCACAAACTTCAGGTGCTCATGCTTGTGGTTAACTGACAGAAAAGGCTTTTTTTCTGGCAAACATTCCAAATAATCTCTTGGCATGGAGGTGGAGTCTGATGGTGGGCTTTGAGACCTGGAAACCCCAAGATTTTACTTTTTCTTGTAATTCACCAACAGTGATCCTTGGGGGATTTTTTGCCTCTCTTACCCTCCTCCTTACTGTACATGGGGGTAAAATAAACTTGTCCCCGCAGGCAAGTTTGTAACAGTTCCAGCTGGTGTATACTTTTTTTTGTTTTTAAACAGTAGAAATGGACATTTTCAGGCAAGTAGCTATTTATTGTCACCACTCCCTGGCTTATGAAGGTCAACACACTTCTCCCTTATTTGGTTTGTGTGTTCTCTTATCTTTCCCATATTGAGGGAATTTGGCCTCTGGGTCACCTTATATTTGTTCCCCAGTTAATCAGGAAGTCATGGATTACAGCTTGAAAGTAAAGGCATCAAGTATGTCACAATATTGAAAAGCAGGTACCACAAAACGAATCAAACAGCAGTAGTTGTTGCTCCAAACAGTCGCTTTACTTAATTTTTCTCAACCAGTTAACTTCTGTTCTTATATATAGCTACACAGCATCATCTAGTGGCCAATATAAAATCTCAGACGCATCATCCCCATCTTACTTCAAGGAATCAGTCCCTCACTATTTTCTTTTTTTTATCATAAGTGTTAAGTCTTTCTGACAGCTTAACATACCATAACTATTTGGAAGTCCATTATGGCTCAACCTACTGGAGTCAGGTTCTTCACTCCAACACTCTTCTTGCGGCCATGAAGGAAGGGGCCTTTTGTCCATATTTCAGGTTAGTTCTCTGATCCATTGGTGATTGTCTAACTGGTTCTTTCATTGGAATATTTGTTTGCTAGTATTCCATTTCTTTCCAGCATGGACTCCCTGAATCAAATATTTGATTTGCAGTTAGTCAATGGTTCTATCTTGCTCTTATATGCAGCAACTCTCTCACACGTCCTTATGCTCTCTTGGTTTCTGTGAGAGGAGAGCATTTAGTTTGAATCTTCCTTCCCTAGCAAGTTTGAATGGAGTCAGGCCTGTTGTCTCATCTCATCATCTCTAGCCGCTTTATCCTGTTCTACAGGGTTGCAGGCAAGCTGGTTCCTATCCCAGCTGAGTACGGGCGAAAGGCGGGGTACACCCTGGACAAGTCGCCAGGTCATCACAGGGCTGACACATA
>JANZLB010000014.1:29732694-29744992 GCA_026167865.1 Notarius quadriscutis
GGGGGGGGGGGCCCCCCAACCCCGTCTGTTTCTACAAACGCCTAAATTAGAGGAAATGGAACATTAACCTTGAAATACAAAACAAGATCCCAGTCTCATATTGAGAAAAATATATATTTTTAAAAAAAGTCATTACTTGTGCATACACAAGTAATAACATGTGTAGAGAACAATGTGAGAAGGGCAAATGGATGAGCAATTACCTTAATTAACACATATCCATGAAAAATAGTCATGGACCCAAATGTGAGCCTTGTGGGACACCATGTAGTTGTGGTGCTTGCAGATTAACTGCGTCTATCAAATTAAACAATACAATTAGGTCCACAATAGAACATTTTCACTGAAATCATGACCTGTTTCGTCGTGGTGGTACTGTGGTGATGCTGGTATCCACCACCACCACCACCATCCTCAAAATGCCAATTGAAGAACTGAATATCTGGTGTTCTTTCCCCCGTACACTTCCAGAGACTTGTAGAATCTCTACCAAGGCATACGGAAGCTTTTCTGGTAGCTCATGGTGGCCCAACACCTTGCTAAGATGCTTTATGTTGGTTTTCCCTTTAATTTATCACCCATCTGTACATGCTGTAACACCAGTCCATGGGAGCACACACACACACACACACACACACACACACACACACACACACACACACACACACTCCAGCCTCTGAATATTCTTTGTAGGCTTGTTTTATAAAGGTGGCCAGATTGTTTAGAAAAAGAAGCTGACCAAGGATTCATGCTTGATGCTTGACAGTGGTGGAGTGCAGAGCGAGAGCTCCATATGCACTGGTCATTAGGAGGAGAGCTGGCCTCAATCTTTCAGCTAGTCTCAGAGGAAGTGCACTGCTCCAATCCCCAATGGAGGGACCAGCTAACCTTTCTCAGATGACACAGCTGCACCGTGTCATCAGCAAACTACTAACGAGCTGACACGAATTATTATAGTGATTCATTCATCACAGGGATAAGTGTATGATTTGAAACTTTCTGACCGAGTTTACAGAAGTTCCTACATAACTTTTAATTGTGCTAGATTAAAAAAAAAAAAAGCTACACAGATTCTGATTATATGAGCTCAAATGAACACCTACACCATTGAGGAAATGTGTGTATGGCAGTCTGGATAATTTTTGACATTTTCTACTATATATAATTCTGAAACTATGGGGCTTTTCCCCCCCCTGAACTGAAATATCTTGCTCTTTTGCAGAATAAGGGCCAACCTATCTTATACATTTATAACCTAAACTTCTGAAGGAAAAACACAACGGGCCCATTTAAATAGTTTTAATTTTACAATGGGAACGGAGTTATCACTTTGATTATTAGCATCGTGCACATCGGTCTCCGTTTCATCAATTGAGATAAACCACAAACCTCAACATGTTGTCAAGTAGAAATGTCAAAGTATAAGATTTGAAAAAAAAAAAAAAGGGTCCAAACCCATTTGTCATTCTTAGCGGTTTCCAAGCTATATTTTAATACAGTCATAGCTGCTTAGATGAATTTATTTGTAAAACAAAAATAAAAAAAAAGAGTAAGAGCTTCTCAATAACATTCACGTTTTAAGGTTGTGTTTTTATGTAAGGTCATCATTTTATTTTTCAGTGCTGACTTTACACTAAACGTATGATGTGGTTTTGAAGAGATGGGTCATATCATTAATGCTGGCCTAGCCAAAAACGAAACAAGATGAAGATTACCAAGCATATGTAAAATAAATTCGAGACAACTTACTCCAGTTCCCAACTTTATCCAGATAAGGCAAGCCGGTCACACTTTGTTGATCTTTTGTACAAGGCTTGTAGCACGGACTTCAATACACATCAGTTCTGCACTGGCTACGATATGGCAGATGTAAATATGAGAAAAGTCTGAGATACATTTTCAGGGTTCATTTCCATGAGTTTATACAGAACACGGTGGATGTGGTCCAGCAAGTTGCTTCTGAATGAGTGAGGAAGACTAGAAGTTATTACAGCTAAACCATGCAACACATGTTGGTTATCTTTCACTGATAGCCTGCTTTCCAAAATGGTAATAAATCCAGTCATGTCGACGACTTCTGTGAGTTTGCTTGCATTTACAATCTTAGTAAAACCACTGTAGAGGAAAATTGAAGTTGGATTTAAAAAAAAAAAAAAAATGAATGAATAGTTAGATAAATAAATAAGTGGTCCCCCTGTGCTGTCTTTAAAATGGATGCCTGAAATTTACAGTTTTCCATTAACTGATGCCTAACAGCTTTTCCCCCCTGCTTGCATCCTGGCCTTGGCGGATTGCTTCCATGTCTGTGGCTACTCTGTGGGCTGCAGCAGCAGTTTATTTCCGCCACCTTCCCAACTTAAATGTGTTGGTCTTTTTCTTGTCTGGGCTTTTTAACCTTATCGCGCATTGCTCTGAAATGCAAAAGCACCGGTATAAAACACGGTTACTGCTGTTATGTTTTATCGTTAATAGAGACATCAACACAGTATCAAAAGAATCATTTTGGTGATAGGATGCTCGGACACCATACATCTATACTCCGAGTGCAGTAAAAAAATCAAGGCAGGAGTGATATCAATAATTACCCCCAAACATATCAATGCTCCAAATATGAATCAGTTGATGTCGTGTCTCTAGTATCTGGCAGCTGTAAACCAAACGTTCCTGAACAAATGTCTCATCTTGTACTTGATGAAGAAGGAATAAAATACAACAGGCATGACTGTTTTACAGTAGCAGCACATCTCAAGTGTTTAATTCCTTTTACACGCCAATGTCGAACAATAATTTTTTTTAATTAAAGAACGATGCCTTGTACTATTTATTATTCGTCAAACCTTACATTTAATGTTGTGTCCATGAGACAAGCTAGTTCCTGTTATCACTTATGTTAGAACAGCTATCAACAAGCAATCACTTTTTGTCTCTCTTAAAGCAGAAAAATCTTGCAGTTTGCCGTTATACCAAGAAACCAGAAAGCGCAGAAGTCATCAGTTACAAAGCACTGACACCGGAGACTCATTTCATAAATTTTACATAAATGAGTCTTTGCAGAAATCTTCACCATATCCACGATTATACATTTTCCTTATGGTTTTCTTATCAAAACATTATTTTTGTTTGCTTTTTTTTTTTAAACCAATTATTAGCCTTTTATTATTGCATTATGTACATTACTAGTCTCTGTGAATGAGTTTTTAACTATAGAAATGATAACATATTAGAGCTCATTAATATAAACCCATGATTTTATTTATAGCCAGTACTACTGGCAGAGCTGCTGTTATAGAAAAGTAATAACACCTTCTGACCAACTGAAACAGCCAGTAAAATCAGTCTTTGGAAAATAAAGCTTTTTTTTCTCTTATTTAATTTATTTTTGTGCGTGTTGTGATAGGGATTATTTCTCAGCTGGTGGGACCACATTGCTCTTGGTCGCTCATGGTTGTAGACCCCTGAAGAATTCTATTAACCCTGGTTATGTCAGGCTTAATAACATGCCACACTGCTAAACAGGACTGGATTGATTCTGCGTGATGGGGGTTGGGTGGCCATGTATAATAAATCCAAGCATAATTCACTTTTAAACAGAAAGCTGAAATGGAATAAATGGAGAGAGAGAGAGAGAGGGGTGAGAAGAAAATCAAGTCTCGCTTTATCTCTTTGACCAACTGCAGTGCGAACCTAAGAAAATAAATAAGGGAATGATCAGGTGTCGAGAGGTAGTGCTTTCGTAAAAGTGGCCACTGATTATCTCGGAAATGGAGACCGGGTTTTGTTCGAGGGGCTGCAAACGTGATGTGAGGAGCCAGGCCTCGGCCATGTTTGCTGTTCAGTAAGAGCCAGTGAGCAGATGCCAAGCAGCAGGGACAGACAGGAAAGTCGTGTGATAGCTACAGCGAAATCAATTCAGTCACCTTGAACTTCTGATGATGAAGAAGAAAAAGAAGAAGCAAGCAAGCAACCAAGCAGTGCCTATATCCTCCCAAATGCTGACAAGAATAAAAAGATCTCAGGCAATTACTGAATAAAAGAGCACTACTGTGCTACAGAACCACACGGAAAATGAACTTTGCTTTTTAAATCCATCACTTTTAACATAAACTGCTTATTACCCTTGTATGCAATATCTATTAGAATGCATCAGAGCACTAGGTTTCATATTCCATCAAAGAAAAAATACAAACAAAGATAGTGATACTATCATCTATGGCTCAAATGTATTTTTCTCTTCCTGAGCTGTTGTTTTAAGGCACACAGGCATGCTGTCATGAATGGGAGATGCGTTTTAGGAGGATGTAGCCAATGAGGCTTAGTGTTGGAAAGTAATCTGAGCATAGCCTCAGCCCTCTGGCCGCGTATCCATCTCATCTCCCCAAAAGTCTGTTCGTCTGTGTCGTGCCTAATGGAGACTCATCCCTTCTGCCGAAATTAAATGAACTGTACCTCTGTAAAGCACCAAAGCGCTATAGCGGCTTCTACCATGTTCAAAAACAGCCCGCATTCCTGAAGCGGTGGTGCAGTGAGTTTAAATAGACACATGCTTTTTAACAGACACATAAGTAACTACAGTAGGTCCATGCACAGGGGCCCCCACCCATGATAAAAAGGTACCTGGTGAAATATTGACATGAAGCCATAAGTACGAGCAAATACTGGCATGAACTGCCACCCTTGGTGTTCCTTCTAGTATTATGTCATCATGATTACTGATACGGTCATTAATGTCCTAATACTAGGAAACAAGGCTACATGGATGAATTCTTGACATTTTTGACAATGAATCGTTCTGTACTGGAATATTCCGGATTTTTTTTTTTTTTTCAGCGCACTTCTCATTTCTCTGGTGTACATTTTCCTGAGGATGTGCTTAAATCATGTAGACATTCCTTTTTTGTACTTTATGAACACTTGCATCATTTATATCAATGTAAACAGCTTCAAAATTCGAAAAGGTTCATTAACATTCCCAAACTATCCCAATGGAACCAAACTCGGGCCAACACCAGCGCAGTTACTGGACCACCTCAGTGTGCATACTGAGCCAAACCATAATGAAAAGTGTGCAAACAAATGAGAGCATGTCAGTCTTGAGTGGTACAATAGTGTGAAAAGCGCTGTAGTGCTCGCTAGACTGGACACTCAGCCTTCTTTTAGTGAGAGGAAAATGGGCAGGATCTGGGGTGGTCTTAAACTCAATGCTCCAGTCTCTGTGGTCCAGCACACTAATTGGATCCAACAAGTGAATTCCTTCAAACCGAAGGAGAACCGCGAGCAGTTTATTGGCTCATACAGATCCATCTTTTTCGATTAAGAGTACAGCATATGTAAAGGCACAGGAGAATACTCAGAATCTCAATGTGGTGAGTAGTCAAGGCTTTTAGACATTTGCTTCAACACTGTCTCGAAGAAGAACCAAGAAGACTGCTTTTGAATGTGGTCAATGCAGCCATGAGGACCAGTGTGGCTTTGAAATTGATTTCAGGCATCAATCAAATAAAAACCTCAAGTCCCACTATCCAAGTTAAAGAGCTTTCTTGATCAATGTAGACCTTATTTTCGATTCTGTTTAGGTCACGTATCCTACGTCTTTCACCAGTCTATCCAAATCCAAATATAAACCTGGTAAATAAAGACGTATATGCTGTAAAATGGACGTTTTTTTGGACACGTAAGCCAAAACACATTAGCCCAATGGATCCTACTCTTACCTAGTAACTAGTCTGGATAGATGCTAGTTGCTGTTTTGAGCATGGTGGAGAGTCTTACCGGAGGTAGTCCCGCCGGCAGAGGATGAGGTTGGCCTTGGTATACAGCGTGGAGCCCACCTCGCCAAGGCGGCAGTCACAGCATGCACACTTTAGGCAGTCTTCGTGCCAGTATTTGTCCAGGGCCTTCAGCAGGTAGCGGTCCTTGATCTTCCGGTTGCAGCCGGCACAGCCCTTTGGCTTGGTGTCCGGCTGGACGGAAAGCATTTGTATACCTGCCAAGGAGAATAAGATCAGACCAGAGAATTTGAGAACGCAATAATTACTGATACAGCAATAACTCAGACGAAGTATAAAATGCACAGCGAGACTTTTTTTTTTAAACCATGACTACCAAAGATCCAAAAAGAGCTGGCCAGACGATTACTTATAACTTGATTACATTTGGTATACAAGCACTAACCCAACAACAACAACAACAAATCTAACAGCTGCACAGTTCTTCGCATCTCTTGCTCGCTTTTCTCCTTTCTCTCTGATTCTTTCTTCTCTCGCTCTCCATAGGAGGGGCCAGGAAAAGCTTTGCCCCCAGTGCAGCCATTGTGTAACCCCCATTTAGGCTGTGAAAGGGCTTTGTTGGGTAGAGAGGCTACAATGCAGGCTCATGCAGACGGCCTGTAATTAGTATTCTCCTTCCATACAGCTAAGAGTGAGCTCTACCCGGCGCCTGCTCTCCTGGTTCCCCTTTTGTCCTGTCCTAATAGTTTTTGTCCTCCATTAGAAGCGTGCCTGATTCCTGCCTGATGTGTTGACACCGGGACGAACCGCCTCACCCTCCCTTTGCCCTCACCTCGTATAGCTTGCTAACCTAAAGAGTAAACATGCATGAAGAAAGACCAGACTGGGTGTTAGGAAACTTTAAATTGGGTTGTTTGGGAACCTACCTTCTGGGGGGAGAGAAGAAAAGAGTACAAGTGATTTTTACAAAGCAACAGTGGTTAAGGATGCGATTAAGATTTCTGCAGTCATTGCATTTCTTAGAATCATCACACACAAACAAATTTTACTTGTCCTTGAATACTCAACCAAACCCTAATGGATTTGGTGTTCTTAGGTACTGCACAGTGTGGAAAGTTGGATGATTTGCCAGAAAGAAATAATAATAATAAAAAAAAAAGCACAGGTTAAGAGTGTGCAAGTCGCTCTGCATTCACACTGCTGACCTTTTAATCAGACCGGATGGGACGGTGCGAGACGCGCGCGCTGATGATCACCTCCGTTCCAGGCCGGCTGCGCTCATCCGCAGCGCTTCACACCGCACAGTCATTACCAAGACAAGCTGAGTTTAGAGTTTGGACTCCACTCCGTCCACCAGAGGGTTCGCAACCCAAATGCACCGAATATGCACGTCACCCTTTTCCTCAGGATCGAAGCACTGTTGAACAGATGTAGTCTATATAACCGGAATCAGCCTGTTAGATTCGAACACATCCCAGCTGAAATGTCAGAGAGCCTCCGAGTGACTTCTTTTTTTTATTATTATAATAATAATAATAATACTAATAATAAAGAATCCGTACAGAATAAACAGTGTTGCCGCAGCTGGACGGTCTGCTTTGATCTGAGCGCGAGCGCAGAACAGCTGCATGAGCCGGTGCTGCTGCTGCTGCTGCTGACATTTCACCCGCTTATCAGTTTAATTACTGTTGCCATGGCAGCCAAGCGCTCGGAAAAGGCCAATAACATTGGCTGTTATTACAGGAAGCCCAATTTTCGAGGCACGACCACCAAACGGAAGCACAGTTCAAACCACTCAGGATCCCGACACACGGCACCGACGCTAGAACGCAACACTAAAGGCGCAAATTATAGCGAACATTTGGGGTTTTAAGGTAAATAACACCCCCCCACCATCCCACACACACACACACACACACACACATATGGGGCTTTCATAAATACCGTTCTGTGCGTCTGTTTAAACTCCAGGCTGGTCGCAACCCAAATATCGTTAGGATTCGAGCAGGTCACGTGCGTAATAATAATAATAATAATAGTATTATTATTATCATCAGAAAAAATAACGTCCACACTGAGACCTTACCGAAACTTTTCTCTCTTTTCTGCATTTGTCGATCCGCTCCGGCGCGTGAAAACACCACCATGCGACGAGACGAGAGGGTTCGTTTCCCTTCTCCTTCTCCGTGAAGTGAGCAGCTGGATGGGGGGCGGCTCGCTTTTGTTACAGCCAACAATCCTGTTTCGCCTCGCGAGAGAGAGAGAGAGAGAGAGAGAGAGGGGGGGGGGGGGGGAAGGAAACGCGAAAAACGGCAAACAAAGGCACACATGCACGCACACGCGCGCACACGGGGGGTTGGAGAAAGGGGTTCGAGCTCAGAGCCGTCGGTCCGAGCCCGACTATGATATTAAACCTATGAAGAGCAGCAGGAGGAGCAGCGGCTGCCGTGGCGGACGCGAGAGAACCTAATGACAGTGTGGACGACAAAGGCGTAGGGGACTACCCTCTCCACTTCACCCCTCCGCGTGCCGTCATCCCGACACCGTGTGGCGCGGTTCGAGGTGCGCGCGCAGGAACCGAACACACAACCATGACACCGAATCGCGCGCGCTTCATAATGAAGAATGAAGGCATTTCTGCAAAAGCTTGCTTTGTTTTCTTTTTTCCAAACATCAGTCAGTCATTCATATATATATATATATATATATGCGCAAAAACCCAAACCCACACCCTTCCAAATGAAAGAGAACTGAAATTCAAACTCTCCAATCAATCAAATTGTTGCAATGTTGATGCATTTAACATTTAACCGAACACCATACAGGTTACATTCAGGTCGCTTAACGAAGTATTGCACGCATGTAGCACGTGCATTTTTGTTTTTCTAAAAACCTTGTTCTTTTATTCATTTCTCGAACCCAAACTTCTTATCGACAACAAGACACTCACCTTCTTGTCCAACTTATGCAGAAGACTGAACTTGGTTACACTGGTGCACTCTCACTTTATAGTCCTCGGAGCAAGAAAATTAAAAAAAGTTCACGAAACCGACCTCGAGCTGTAGATCACGATTATCTTCCGCTCGGAAATAACGAGGTCCGCGTGGATCACACACACACACACACACACTCTCATGCACACTGAAGCTACAGGTGTTTTCGCCTGAGTGATCACAGATTAAGCACACCGGTCCGGAAAGCTCGGAACAACTTGCTGAACAGCAAATGAGACTCGAACAAGAGCGGATGGTGGTTTTATGATCTCACGAAGCCAATCCCTCACCGGTAAGACAACGAGACGAGGAGGAAAAACAGGTCGTTAGCTTAATAAGAGACAGCCGGAGTGACGGAGCGCGCTCCCCAGAGAAACTTTGCGCTCTGACTGGTGCGCGTGCACGCGAGCTCTGCTTTGGAGAACCGGAATAACGGATCGGGTTCGTCTTCATACGACGCGTGCAAGCAACGTCGTCCATTCCTAGATATACACCGAAGATCACTGTGATCTTATCCATGTTCCATCATTAGCTGCAGGACCCTCCAGGAACCTGTAGAGCCATGACTCATTTGGTTCCTGTTATTTCAGTACCAATAAAATGATCAGGGGCCATTTTATATATCAGTTCTAATCATCGAGACATCCATAGTGTGCACATGTTTTGTTTTGTTTTTTGGTTTGTTTTTTCAGTTTCAGCTCCGACACACTTTAAACCTGTGCAACCTGTGGTACTGAGATGGAACCAGTACACCATGCACTTTTAGAGATAAGGGTACCAAAGTGCGCTTTTTCCTTGTCGCTTGAGCTGGGTGCATGATTTATATGTTTAGTATGTATCTATACTTGAGAAAGTGCCTGGTATGTAGCATTTAGACTGAAGCTGTAATGGTGCACCAGGTCCAATCATGTATGTATGTATGTATGTACACTATATTCACAATTCCAGGTGAACGAGATGTAGTGCTGATGGTACATTAAAACACCAGTAAGAGAAGGTACATTTTGGTAGCTTTATTTATAAGATTCCTGGAGGAAAAGCTGTACACACCATCCATCCATCCATCCATCCATTATCTCTAGCCGCTTATACTGTTCTACAGGGTCGCAGGCAAGCTGGAGCGAAAGGCGGGGTACACCCTGGACAAGTCGCCAGGTCGTCACAGGTCTGACACATAGACACACACACACTCACATTCACACCTACGGTCAATTTAGAGCCACCAATTAACCGAACTTGCATGTCTTTGGACTGTGAGGGAAACTGGATGAAACCCAGGCAGACACAGGGACAACATGCAAACTCTGGACAAAAAGGCCCTCACCTGCCTCGAACCCAGGACCTTCTTGCTGTGAGGCGACAGTGCTAATCACTACACCACCGTGCCGCCCTAGCTGTAGACACTTTTAATAAAATGTTTTCGTGTACGCGAACTGAACAAACATGTCCAAGTCTCAATGCATCCGTGAGGAGAAGAATTTATGAGTAACCATGCATGCCTTAATCTAACCACTTAGACCAGATGAAAGCATTTCAGCTCCACCCACACTGGCCTTAGAGGTCAGACTGTGAGTGTGTACAGTGTGCAGTTTGCATAATAGCATTGCAGCAAATGATTGGGTCAGTATCTTTATTCTCATTTCTCAGTTGCAGCATACACTACTGCAGTAATTACTGTTTTTTTTTTCTTCACCAAGTGGAGTGTCTGTGTATAGGTCTTATATCTGTCCTCTGATCCCCTGTGCAAAGTAACTCTACTTGTTCCTCACCCAATGGCTACACCTGCAGACTCTAATTAGTGCCTATTGATGCCCAGGTTGCCAAGGAGAATGATGCATAAGGCCTCTCTCTCCCTCCCTTTATAGTGTACACATGCGCACACACACACACACACACACACACACACACACACACACACACACACACACAATTAGCTTTTTTTTTGCTGTTGACAATAGGCTAAAACTTTTCTCAGTCTCAGTGTGAAATCCCTCAATAAGAGAGCAGGGAGAAATGCGAAAAGAAAAGAAGTGGGAGAGATGGTGTCAGACTTGGTGTATTCGATTGTTAGCATTGCGGCCTCTTGCCAATCACTGTGCCTAAAATGCAGCGGTAATGAGATGGGTCATAAAAATGCTCCTCGCCACCATTATGACTGATGAGATGCATTAAAGCTGACAGGGTATATGACCTGCCAGTAATTAGGTTTTTGTCATGGATTGAATTATTTCAGAGCGGAGCTATCTGCGTAATCATGCCATTTGTGTGTAAAGGAGAAAGAGAGATGGGCGAATAGGAAAGGAGGTGTGGGAGGGCTCGAACCTCTTTATCCTTTTTTTTTTTTTTTAAAAACCCTCCACCTCCACTTTATATAGTATGCTATCACGTCAATTACTCACCAAAGATATCTGAATTATTGGGAGTGATGAGCTAGAGAGAGTCCCATCGTTAAACCATGCAGAGGAAGAGTGCACTCTGTGAGTAAAACACTCCAACCAGTCTGCCCAAGGTGAAGTGACAGGATTATACAATATAACTCTTATCAATCATTACTGCATCATTTATCAATCATCAATCATTCTTGCAATAAGGCTTCAACATAGCGTACAGTTGCGATTTCCAACAAATCACTGGTCTGTTTTATGAAGTGCTGTTCATCCAATGATCCAGATTTCTGGATGGATCGCCGTATTCACACATGCCAATGCAGTGGGTTGCTTCTTTTTCATTTGTGATAGGAAGATGATCACTTGAAACGGTTTCGATACCGAGCTTCTCGGAGTCCACTCTGGCTGTACAAGTTTCTATCCCAAACTTCTGCACAACATCAGAGGTGTGCGAGATCACTCCTTTCCGATGTTCACGTGCCACGCGTTCGGAGGACAAAATGCACCAGTGGATTGCAAATAAGTCAAACCTACTGCAATAGCAATCCAGTTGATACTCTGTTTTCGACACTCTGTACTGTACTTCTTTTCAATACATCCTGAATGCACATTATCCGACAAATATCAAGAACTTTAGTGAGAATAATATACCAGTTAATGCATATAGGTATAATTACAGGATAATTGGGTCATATTAGGTGATATAAATCACAATATTCAGCATATGGACCATTTGTCCTCTCTCTCTCTCTCTCTCTCTCTCCATACACTCTGATTACACAGCCAGTAGGAGGATGTTATCACTCCATCCAAACACTCACTCACTCTATCCACTCGACAAAACTCCATGCAAAAGGACCCGAAGTATGCTGAAAGCAAGCGGCATGAAAACTCAGAGCTTAACGACTGCAGTGCAATATATATCTATATATATGGATATGGATATATATATATTCTTTCGGAAGAGCAAACAGAGGCATTTCCGGAGCAAGCACAGAGGGTTCAGAGCCCAAGCCTCCTTTCAATAGCATGCATTTTCACGGAATCCCCTGACTCGAGCAACATAGTCGCAGTTGCGCACTTGCAATTTGTATAATAATAATAATAATAATAATAATAATAATAATAATAATAATAATAATAAAAGACACGCAGCATTTTGATATGTTTGAACACATCTGTTTTGCTTCCA
>JANZLB010000014.1:30332482-30343463 GCA_026167865.1 Notarius quadriscutis
TATGTGTCAGCCCTGTGATGACCTGGCGACTTGTCCAGGGTGTACCCCGCCTTTCGCCCGTAGTCAGCTGGGATAGGTTTTTTCAATCTCTTATAACTGTCAATTCTCATGATTTTTCTTTTTCAATCGGTTTTATTTTGTGCAGGGCGCAACTTTTCCTTGACCTTCATTTGACAAAGGTCAGCTAGTGGAAATTATTGTGACCTTGAGTAACAGTCTCTATCTAGTTTTTAAATTGTGGTTGTATCAAATATACGCATTCATGCGTAACAAGAACACTTCCAATATTCGGAAAGATGTTGAATATTGGTTTGGATTATCGGTCAACCCCTACTAAATACCTGCTGTTTTAATGGTTTAATTCTATTTGGACCGAGCAGCTAATGTCATGAATTTACTTGAAGCTGCTTCAGCTGCTTGTCTTTGTGAAAATATATTAGTTATGATTTATGAGTAGAGTTATATTTGAATTATCTTTTAATATTTATGACCCTCAGTTGCTGGGACAATTTGGGAGGAATATATTCAAGAACCTTCTTAGAGATAGATTTGTAGTGATTTGTCCTGTATTTCATAAGAATATTTTGCAGCTCCACTCAGCCTCCGCTGTCAGTCTGCTCCATGCCCACGGACCGCATCTCTCTCGGGTTCCCCCCCCCTCCTCCTCTTTTGCTCTTGCATGTTCTTTCATTCCGTCTCCCAATTGCCATCACTGCTGACATCATGCACCCTGAATAGCTCCAAGCACAGAACAAATTATGCAGAGTGAGAAGTGGAGCAGAGCGCTAACATGTCTGCCTGTACATAGACTGAGTGAATGAGAGTCGGAGCGTAGAGCTCAGGAAACATTCACACTGAAGCAATGCGTTTGTGGTGTTTATTGTTCGGCTTAAAACCTGCACTGTGCATTTCTGCTCGAAACAGCTCAAGACTCTCCTCCCTTCCTGTAGACCTCAGTGCAAAGCCCTTTCCTGTAAATACAGCCCAAAAAAAAAAGAAAGCAGAGACACTGAAGAAACTGATGGGTTGATATGCTAATGTGCCTTGAGTGATGACAAATCCCACTTGAAAGGACGCATTGTGGAACAAAATATTTCCTTGTACAGTTGCCAGAGCATGGATTTTTAAACATTCATAACTCTCTGAAGTCATGCCAAGATTTATTCTGATTTTCACATTTCATTTTATTTCACTGTAAACTAGTTTTCTGGTTCTGTCTTTTTTTTTTTAATTGTTAAAACTGCTAAAAAAAAAAAAAAAAACGCTCTCACTTTAGCCTTGTTCTTCTACATTAGCACCTACTGAACCCTGTATGTGCAAAATGACAGGCTTGGATTTGCTATTGGGTAACACATTCAACGCTTAAGAATAACACCTTGAAGATAAAATGTGCGTTTTCTCTTCCTAGCTCAGAGTTGGGAATGTTGGGCTTTTTTTTTTTTTGGCTTTTGTAAATTTGATGAATTTTACCCAGGGTTTTTTTTTTTTTTAAGTTTTGCTTTCTAGTTTGATTCATCTTGGTCAGTTTTTGTTCATTCCCTGATGCTTGGTCGAGAAGCTGATGAAGAAAGGAGCAGCTTTGAGTCAACAAAAGCCACAAACATACATCCAGGCTCTCGTCTTGATTTAAAAATGACTAGAGACTTGAAATAATCTCAAATCCCGCTGTCCAGGAAATGACAAACACGAGGGGCTTGATAGTGCATGTTTTCTGATCTCACTTAGTGGTTTAGTTTATTTTGTTCATTTTAATTTGCACAAATAAAAGGCTAACAGCACCTCTGTCACATAATGACGAGGATGTGCTTCTTACAAGACACGCAAGCCAGCAACCACATCTTTTCCAACTGCTGCTGTGTCGCAGCTGAACACTCAAAAGTGCTAATAGCGTCCATATAAATGAGTTCAGACACCTAGTTGGTTCGTGTTGCGCTGATTAACAGGAGAGCATCACCATCCCTCCCACCCAGAGATCACAGTCAGGGTTTCTGTCTTGAGCTCTTGGCATCTGTCGGGCAAACTTTTTTTTCTTGTGCTTTTGCGCATTTTATTTCTGCCAAATTTAGTCAGTTTCTTCTACATTGCCTTTCAGGTCTTAAAGAGGCCAGAGTATTTTGGAAAGTTTGGGAAGATCCATAAAGTGGTCATCAATAACAGCACTTCATACGCTGGCTCACAGGTGATCTTTGAGTATTTACTCTTGCTAAATATAACTTGGAGTTACCCTTTAATTTAAACCATGCATTTGGAAAAGATCCTCAAATTTGCATTTTACACGAAGGCCAGTGAACTTTTTGGCGAGGTTAATTTTTCATTTAATCTTAAAGCATTTTCCCCAAACTGAATGATTTTCATTTTGTCATTTCATTTTTGCTGTATCTCTCTCAGGGTCCTAGTGCTAGTGCCTATGTCACTTATATTCGGTCAGAAGATGCTCTTAGAGCTATACAGTGTGTCAACAACGTAGTAGTAGATGGCAGAACTCTTAAGGTAACCCATTACGTAAAATGACTATCATTAAAGGTCTAGTTTTATTATATTGGTCAAAGCAACTGATCTTTCATTTACTATGCAGGCGTCTTTAGGTACAACGAAGTACTGCAGTTACTTTCTAAAAAGCATGCAGTGTCCCAAACCGGACTGCATGTATCTACATGAGCTCGGTGATGAGGCAGCCAGTTTCACAAAAGAGGAAATGCAGGTAAAGTTTGTAAATTTTTGAACCTCTGGATTGTTAAAGAAACTTGAAAACATGGAAAAATGGACTGCTTTTGTTAATTGCAGGCAGGAAAGCATCAAGAATACGAACAGAAACTTTTACAGGAGCTCTACAAAATGAACCCGAACTTCCTGCAGACATCCACTGGGACTGGGGAAAAGACAAAAAGCAAATCGGGCTCTGTACAGAGGTTTGGGCCAGATATTTTATCTAGATCATGTACAGCAGTGTTACCAGAGAATATACAGTACAGTGTGTGTGTTGTATCGTTCACTAGTACTTTCTGTTGAAACTCAGTTAAACGGTAGTGTTTTTTCGTACAAGTGAAGTTTTTTCCTGTTCTTTCATCTTCCTAACATTCTCATGTCTTTTCTGTGTTTTGCTTCGTAGTTCCAATAATATCAATAAAGATGCTTGGCCATCGTTACAGCCCATGGGAAAGACGCCCAATGGGCTTCCAGAACTCCGCAAGAGTCCGCCTCTGGATGGAGGCTCAGACTGTGAGCACTTGACTCCTGACGGGCCAGACTCTGAGCTTAGCCTCAGACCTCTTCCAGCCCTCTCGCCTTTCTCTTCAAACTGTGAACCTGCCAGGTACAAAAATGGCAAATTTTGCAATCACTGTAGTCGGGCGTTTGTTTATTTATTTATTTAGTCTGTATTTGAGTTGAAAAGAACAATTAATTGCAATTTTTTTTTTAAATTTTACATTGTTCAACCACTTGGCAAGCTTAAAATGGCTTGGGCCGAAATGGTCCTTTAATAGGGTCGTCTGTCCACTTATCAAAAACAAAATGAGAAGAAGGAGCCTCCATTTGTCACACAGTGAAATTCTTCCTTTGCATTTAACCCATCTGAAGCAGTGAACACTCATATCGAGACACAAGTGAACAATGAGTGCACGCGCACACGCCCAGAGCAGTGGGCAGCTATGCTGCAGCGCCCGGGGAGCAGTTGGGAGTTAGGTGCCTTGCTCAAGGGCACTTCAGTCCAACCTGAGGCCATGTTAATCTAACCATGTATCTTTGAACTGTGGGGGGAAACATTGGGTTTTACATCAAATTATATCTTACAAGTGGTCTCTCTTCATGACTGTAACACAATATTTCTGTCACTATCCAAACTGTTCAACGTAATCATATCTCTCTTTTTAGTCCCAGTGAAAAAACAGAAGCCATCAGTATAGGAAACGGAGAGACACCACAGGTAATTTCAAAATCAGAAGTACCCGGTTTTCTTTTGGTAAAGTTTTAAAATATTATTGACTTCATGTGTCTAGAATTTCCAGTATATGACGCCCTTTTTTTTTTTTTTTTTAACACTTGCTTTTGGTTCCTCATTCCCCTCCTGTGTGATTTCCGTTAGTGATGACACACTTTCTCTCCACCCAGATTCCCTGCAGTGACTCGCCGTCGCCTCCTCCAGGTCTGCCCAAGCCGTGTCTGGTGGTGTCTGCCAACGCGGCGGGTTTAACAGCACGGTCACCTTTCGAGGGGGCGGGCACCGAGTCGCAGTCACTGTTCTCTGACAACAGCAACTTCAGACACCCGAACCCCATCCCCAGTAGCAACAGTGTTCCTGGTTTTCCAAGCTCCACACAGAGCAATCCAGACTGGCCCACCGCTCCTGAACCACAGAGCCTGTTTACATCAGGTTAGCATGACCTGCACATCCAAATCTCATTTGTTTTCTCCTTAGAAGTCTACTGTGCGCCACTTGGTATGCCTATGTCCACTTGGAGCCCAATATGAATATTGGCCTTGGTAATTTGCTGATGGATTATTAGAACACAAGTTTGAATCATATTTTTTATCCGGAAGTACTTTAGGTCATAAAATATTGGAGTTATGGTATACCTATAACCGGATATTCATATTCAGTTTATTCAACATTAGACTCAGCAAAACTGGACAGTTGAAGACTGGGGGGGGGAGAAAAGAGGTGCGTTTTAACTGACCGGCTTCACTGAGTCTGTGCCCACTATTGCCTCATATTCCACTTCTTGACTGATGAGAATGGAACCTGATGTGGTCTTCTGCTGTTATAGTGCATCCACCGCAAGGGTTATCAGTTCTGAGATGCTTTTCTGCTCACCATGATTGTAAAGAGTGATTATATGAATTACTGTGTCCTGCCTGGCAGCTTGATCATCTCTGGTCATTTTCCTCTGACCGGTCTTATCAGCAAGGCATTTACACACACAACTGTCGCTCAAAGGGTGGGGTGTTTTGGGTTTTTACGCAGAACCAGCCACAGTTCTTCTGGGCACTTTGACTGTCACACTTGATGCTTAATTTTGCAGCAAAACCTAGTAGCCTTCTTTTTTTTTTTTTTTTTAATTTTAATCTGAAAAGTGGTCTTTTATTTAATGTGCTGCTCAGATACAACCCCCCCCCACCCCCGTAACATTTAATTTTGTGCTGGAAAATGTATGTTTAGAAATCTATAATAAAGCTTGTATGACGGAATTAGGGTGCTTAAGACTTTTGCACAGTACTCTATATAATTTTTCCCTCCTTCACAGGAATGCACAAATTTCCATTAATTTTAGATATTTGCTTGCTCGATAAAACTGCATGTCTCTTAATCATTCCAAAAATAATGCTCTAAGAAACAATCTGGTTTCTGACAATCTTATGGTTTGTAATCAAGAATTAAAAATCGTATTTAGACTGAACGTGTGAATAAATGACAGTGTATCTGTGTGTCAGTCATTTCGCATGCAGCACTCAGTCAGCAGATGTGAAAATATGCTCGAACGCGTGACACAACTGCATCTGCGTGGATGCATTGTGGTTGCGTCTGACTGGCTGTGTCCGACTATCTGATTTAGCTAGCTGGTGTGTACAGTAACCATGACTCTACGAGGAAACTAGTTGATTAGAAAGTTGCATAAGGTTGGTTTTGTTGTCCCAATGAGGGGACAAGTTGCTTTATTTTAAATTAAAAAATTAAGTATGCAACGGTTTTTCTTGGTACTTCAAGACTTGCTGCCTTAATAGGTTTACTTGGAATATAATTTAAAACTCCTAAATTGGTCATGCAGATTGCAGGGAAATGAATAAAGATGTGTTTAAAAGCACTACCAGAGGTTAGGTTAGAAAAATCCAAAAATACTGTAATGCCTCGTCTATAAATCTGTTTGGGTCGTCTGAAAGCTGTATGTGTTTTTCCTTTGGTAGATACCATACCAGTTTCATCCTCCACGGACTGGCAAGCGGCCTTCGGCTTTGGCTCTTCCACCAAGCAGCAGGAGGACGACCTCGGGTTTGACCCGTTCGACATCACGAGCAAGGCGCTGGCTGACCTCATTGAGAAGGAACTTTCAGTACAGGACAAAACTTCATCGCCTATGAGCCATGTGACCCCAGCACCAGGTTTCCCTCCTCATATCCCCAGCTCACTTCATAGTGCCAAGGGCCCAGTGCTGCCTCCTGCCTCATCCACACACCTCCCCCTGAACTGTGGGCTGGCCCCGCGAGCCTTCTCCCACCATCTCCAACATCCCCAGCTCTCCCAGCGTCCTGGCTACGCCTCATTCGGCTTGCCCGGACACGCACAGACGCTGGCATCTCGCCATAGCTGGCTGACCATGACAGCACGTGCCAACCTGCCACACCTGAACCACACCACACAACATAACAGCAGCTTCTTGGACTTGAGTTTGCCACCCCAGCAACAGCAGCAGCATAGTACAGGTCTAGGAGGAATCCCCATTACAGGTGAGTTTAGAGGGACAAAGGTTTTTGGGGGTGTACTGCTTCCAGAATGCACAAATTAATCAGCTTAATGTGCGAATAAAGATGAGTATAGGTCTGTCTCTGCTGAACGTAGCGTAGGCTCAGTGTGAATAGCTTTCAAAGCAAGCATTAATCCACAAGGAGGCACTGTAATGCTGTGGTTGAGAAGTTTAGAAAAGCCTTTAGATGCAAACATGTACCCATCAAGACTGTTTAGGTACATTTAACGTCCTCAGGACCATTTTTCATAATTTTAATCCTTTTATCTGGGAGTGGAAAAAGTTAAGACTTTTTTCATAATAAGGTCTGCACTGATTAGACTAACTGGGGGTTCTATTAAAGGATTTAAGCCTTTATATAAAAAGGTGGTTTTTTTTAAATCTACTCTGTCTAAATATTTATGAAGACAAAACAGTTGTGCTGGTTTAGCAACTTTCTTATGGAACTTTTTAAAAACCTCATTATGCTCATTTCTGCATTACGCTTGTCATGTAGTGCAACGATTTCTAGATAATTTTACTCGGCAGTATGTATGTGTATTGTGGCGCTTTCGCTTGAATTCGACGTGCAGCGGCATGAAATTATTACTGAAAGGATTTATTGAGCTTGCTGTCCCCCGTATTAATATTTAATGCATATTCTAATATTTATAATGGATGTAATTAGTGTAAGCACATTTGCTGTAAAAGTAATGTTTCTGCTGCATTCTCAGTAACAGCTTGTGCATTTTATACGTTTCTCTGGCACTCTGCAGACCTCTTTGTTTCACTTCAGACAAGGTCATTGGTAAGTGCCTGTGAGATTGATGTTACTGAATTTGTTAAGACTGCCTTGATTACACCAATTTGCCATCTGAATGCTGCTTGTTCCTGCCAAAAAGGATGATTGATTGCAAAAAAAATCACCCCAAATATAATGACATCAAGTTGTCATATCAGGCTGCAGGGTTGCCCTGTGTTTTTGCAAATTAGCCAGCTATCCATAGTTAATTAAGTATTATCATGTAATCTGACTCTTCAATCCAAGCTCGTATACTTTGGTGAGATGGCTTTGTTTAACTGATTATGGATATTTTCAGATACATCGCACTCCACCAAATATGCAGTAGTACTTCGCACATAAACGCTCATTGGTGACTTTCATAGCAGAAAGGTGAAGTGATTATTTATTTATTTATTTATTTTTGTCAGATTTCTGTTCTTTCCTGATACGAGATGAACTCGATCTTCTGCCATTGGAACCCATTCACTTCAGGATTTGGGGTGTTTTGCATACTGAGATGCTTTTCTGTTCACCACCGCTGTGAAATTTGAGTTACAGTCTGGCCATTCTTCTCTGACCTCTCTCTCAATAAGCTGGTTCTGCCCATAAAACTGCTGCTTAGTGGGTTTTTTTAAAAATATTTTTCACCTCTTTCTGTCTAAACTCTAGAGACTGTATGCGGAAATCCCAGATCAGCAGTTTCTGAAATGCTCAACCCAACCTTTCTGGCACTAACAACCATGCCACAGTCAAAATAATATTATTCCCCCCACAAAAACACATACACACACAAAAAATTCTGATGTTTCTGGATGAACTGAAACTCTTGACCTGTGTCTACATGGTTTTCTGCACCGCACAACAGCCAGTTGTTGGGGTGACTTGATAGTTGGATGAATGAGCAAGAGTACAAGTGTTCCTATTAAAATGGCCAGTTGTGTTTATCTTGTACCATACAAATGTATTGCTACGAAGGGTCGAATGTAATGGGCAATTAACTTTAGTATGAAACTCGTGTGCTAGTTCTGTGCTACATATTTATCGCATATATCAGGCTACATGCTTCTCATTGGATTATTATAGAACTTTTCCGTAAGGGGCGTTTCTGTTAATATCTTTTTCCCATTAAAGGAAGGGCTCATGTATCGTCTGTCTTTTCCCTCTTGTCAATGAGCTCCTTTTCATCAGTTTTTGAGCATAGCATGAAATAGAAACCTGGCATCCATCACACAAAGGTGCAGAACTTTGTCATTTTTGCTTGCCCTTTAGCTTATTGCTAGGATACGGTGTAAGGGTAGCTGCTGCCAGGTTGGCCAACGGCTTCAGTTATATGAAGGTTCTTATTCTTTTTAAGTACCTGGAAACGTGAGGTTTTTCATCTCAAGGATTTAATTCAACTTGACGACACGGACAGGCAGTGCAGTGTTGCGTTTTCTTCATGTCCGAAACTAAACACAGACAGCAGCACTGCATGATGTGAAGGAAACGTTTCATGTGACCGTAGCGAGCTCGTCAGCACGCCGACTGGAGATCACAGTAAACCCATTAGAAATATGTTGGACTAAATTGCATTTAAAAAAAAAAAAAAGTCCAATTAATTAAATTGATTCTAATGTCCAGTTAATAATGAATTTAAATTAGAGCATAAATAATTAAATATGGCTGAATTTTTTTTTTTTAAAATTCATTTAAATTTAATTTAATAATTTAAGCGACGCAGAATGCAATTTGAAATATGCCGTAACGTTTTAAAGCTGATAGACAGTATTTTTCGGAAGCCAGAACCCCCATGTGTCATCTTCTTTAAGAATTTTCTTCTCCCCAGATCTTCTGTATCCCCCGAACACTTGGAAAGCAATTCCATATGCACTTTATTGACTTTGTTCTCTTAAGCAGTGCTTGCTTTTCCTTTCACTGTAGCTCCAAGGTATCTTGCATTAAACATGCCACGACCGCTCACTGTAGATTCGAGATGAAATAGGCTTCTGATGTTCATGGCTCTAAAAAGAAGCACATTAAACCTAGTAGTTTCTTTTGCCCATTTAGAAAACCTCTTAAAATGACTACAAAGAAATTTTTTTTTTAACAAAAATGTCTGATTTTAGTGGTGTGAGGACTTGAACAGGTATGAAAATGGAAAAGCATGCAAGTATAATGGTGAATAATGACAAAACGAGAAACAAAGCAGGACTTGCATACCATCACTGTCATAGCTTTGATGAATGGTGTGCTGTAGTTATTTAGGAGGGGATTCTTTGCTTTAAATGAAACATCGGTACGAGCCTATTGTATACAGCTTGGGTCAGGAGTTTATGTACATGAATGCCATGGCAATATTAGGCTTGCCTTGATTTTCTTTCAGCTGTTTCTACCCCCCGGAGACAGAATGAATATACATCTCTCTCGAATAGGTGGAAAAATGCGCAACCCATTTGGTGCAAAAGTTTTAATTTATCTCAAGTTTTCTGAAATAATCACAGGGTTAAGAATTATACATACAACATGCCTAATGTTTGGTTAAATGCCCTTTTGCCAGCGTCACCTTGACCAAGACGCTTTTAGTGGGCGTCAGCAAGCTTTTGGCAGGATTCTGGTTGGGTATTTGGCCACTCCTCTTCTTGGCAGAATTGGTGTTCAATTAATGTTTGTACCTTTTCAAGACTACCGTATTTAAAAAAAATTTTTTTTATTAATTAATAATGACATGTCGCTGTCAGGTCAAAACCTGCCATGTGACATTTTTCCCTTTTTCAGGAGACGTAAAAAAAACTGAATAAAACTCTGAAATAACAAGCCGAGAAGCCAGTAAAAGTTTACTTGTTCTATTATTAGCTTGGTCAATATCCATCAAAATAGCTAATTGCAGCATTATATTAGCGTAAATTGCAAAAAAAAAAAAAAAAAATCATCCTTGAGAATTGACCTAAATTGTCACATAGCAGGTTTTGAACTGACAGCGACAATATGCGGTACCTTATTTTAGCCAAATTTTTGGGCACGCGTCACCATAAATTCGGATTAGAATTCCATGACCGTTTCAAGAAACATGGTAGGCTAAACAAACTGTCACTCTCAACAAGACACGTGTGTTGACTGATGCAAATGCTTGTCTCTTAGCTAGCTAACAGGCATACTTGTGTGATGCCAGAAACATTTAGCGGTTGGAACTAGGGTTGGGCCGATGTCGCCAATGGCCTACAATCATCACAATGTTGAGCCCAGTATCGTGATTCTCCCACCAACCTGTCCTCCCCACCCCAGTCCACACTTACAGCAGGGTGCACCCTGCCACACACACACTATACACTGCAAAAAATGATATCTTAGCAAGTGAAAATATCTTGAAAATAGTTTAAACTATCTATAATTTCCTATTAGAAGAATACAAAACACCAATTCTGAGATGATTAAACTTAGTTCAAGATTGCAACCAATTTATTCTAAGATGTCTCATTGAGTAAAAATATCTCTCTGTGCAGCAAGATAATTTCACTAGTATTCAGTAATTTTCTTCTCAAATTCAGTTTTGGTGTGTAATTCCAGTGTCTCTTCTATAACAGAAAAATATGTTTATGACTTATTACTTATTTGCAGGGATTTCCCTGAGGATCAAGAACCGTAGAACTGATGAGTGTATTTTAAGGAGTGTCAGCCAGAGTGTGCAAAAAAAGCATGGGATTATTATCTCATCTCATCTCATCTCATCTCATTATCTCTAGCCGCTTTATCCTGTTCTACAGGGTCGCAGGCAAGCTGGAGC
>JANZLB010000014.1:32181372-32194466 GCA_026167865.1 Notarius quadriscutis
GGATAGGCTCCAGCTTGCCTGCGACCCTGTAGAACAGGATAAAGCGGCTAGAGATAATGAGATGAGATAATAATACATTGTTTTTGTATCAATTCAGATTCATTCGTATTGGTTCCAATATTTAATTGAGCTGTTTTTCTCTACATTGGCTATGATATACTAGTTTCTGCAAGTACTCCTGCTGTGGCACAAGAATCCCAGGCCTCCTCAATCTAGATTTAGCCCTACAGCTAAATCTGTAGAGAATAACGAGTACTGAGCATAGCACAGCTCATCTTTTCAGCAGTCAAATGTGAGAGAGTAAACTCTCAGGATTTACGTAAGCCACTGGAGTGAAGTGCTTCATGGTAGAACAGCTCTATTTGGACTCTGAATTTTTTTGTTGTTGTTGTTGCTGTTGTTTCTAGGTGCCTTGCTTGTGCCTTGAGTGTCATGAGAAGCACATTGTTATTATGAACTGATCTTGCGTTCATTATGCCATGGTGAAACGTGTCACTTAAAACGCTTCTTTCAATGTGAACTAACGAATCAATCAAATTGAAAAGATCCTGTCCTGTATGTACAACTGCAGGCAGCAGCTCTTTTATTGAGTCTGCAGTCTGTTTGCTGCCAGGTTTAATTGTCTCTAAATACAGACATTAAGTCATTATGCTGTAAGATCTCCCCAGAACAATCAGCTGTCCACTGGGGTAGTTTACAAGCACAATATGAGGGAGACACGTTTTTGAAGCAATGGATATTATGGCTGATCTTTCAGAAAGAAGGAACGAATCCATTATGATATGATACTGGTTTTACAACAAATTGTACCATGATAATATTTCATTTCATGATATATCATGGATATTGTCAGCATTTTTATAACCTTTACAAATTCTGATCGGAAGAGATTTGTACTGAATTTGTAGATTGTAACCTGGGAAAACATTTTGCAATTTTTCTCATTTTTGTTCCTGTTCAGTGTTAATTAATTTATTTTAAAGACATTGAATACAGTAATAAATTAAAAAGTACCATATCATCAAATGCCATACAATCGTTTTGCTGGCATTTTGTTAACAAACCTAGATGATCAATTTCCATTTCCGGTTGAGAGTACGCTGTGCGCATTTTGGCTGCCGCTTCTCACTAGAGCTTTTTATCATACCCCCGCGCCAATGGAGGGGGGGTATACTGGTTTACCTCTGTCCATCCATCCATCCGTATCTCTGTATTTCCATCCATCCGAAACACCATTTTTTTCAGCAACCACAAATCAAAGCCACTTGGTACCAAACTTCAGCTTGGGGTTCTATACAGTGTATACCATTTTCAGGTCTGTCACACATCGACTTCCTGTTTACTGACTGAATGTATTTACAAAACATATAGCGTGGATTCACACAAATTTCGTAACATTTTTCTCAGCAACTACAAATCACAACTGCTTGATATTTGGTACCGAGCTTCAGTTTGAGGTTCTATACCTTGTATACCGTTTTCAGGTCTGTCGCACATTGACTTCCTGTTTACCGACTGAATGTATTTACAAAACATATAGCATGGAGTTTGATGCTATTTCAAGAAGCAAAATGTTTTTTTTCAAAATGACAATTTAGCAGGATGCTATCTGAAATCCCTGGGGAGAGACACTGCTCTTTACTTACTTGTTTCAGGGTTAATTGTTTGTTGAAGTCAGCATTCATAATAAGTATCCTATTCCTTCGATTGCTTGCATTCTGATATAAGCGAGAGCGGGGGGATACGTAAGTGAGCAGTAGCTCACAGTTGATCTTGTTATTTTTCTTTTTTCCCCTTTGTTTTTCTTTTTGTGATTGTATAGTTTGATGCTTGTTCTTTGTTTGAATGTTTTGTCCACCAGTTATGGCGTAGCTCCGGACCCAGTTTTGGGCGTCAGTTCCCTTCAGGCCTTGGGTGATGTCTGTGCTCTTCGGTATGGACTGCAGTGAGCTTGTTGCTCTTTTTAACATTGGGGATATCCAGTGCTCTGTGTGGCAGTGCTTCTGTGCTTGGCGTGGTGTTCAGAGCGATGTTGCCCAGCGACATTGCGGTGGCTGTACAGGCAGTTTGGGACATACCAGTGCTCTTTGCGGCGGTGTTTCTGTGCTCGCTTTGTGGATCCATGGCGCGGTGTTCTGAGCGATGTTGCCTGGTGGCATCGCGGTGGCTGTGCAGGTGGTTTGGGACCTACCTTTGTGCACATTTTGGTGGGATTGTGGGCAGCTACGCCACTGGAATTACATCCTGACCCTCTTTCGGTGGACTTTTTTTTTTTTTTGGTAATTGTAAAGCGACCTTGGGTATGAGAAAGGCACTATATAAGTTGAACTTATTATTATTATTATTATTATTATTATTATTATTATTATAGAAACCAAGAATTCTGATGATCGTGATATGATATTTTGGTCATTATCACTCATCCCTACAACGACATTATGGCATCATGAGACTGTCCTAAGGATTTGTAAAAATGTCAGAAATATGAAATGCACTTTATTTAATGTCTTAGCTGTAGCGCAAGTGTTTATTTTGTGCCACGCCTCATGATAATCTTATCAGCCATGATAGTCATATTTGTAAATTTGCTTATTGTCTTACAGAAAGAGTGGCTATGCCTGAACTGCCAGACCCAAAGGGCTCTCTCTGGACAACTTGGGGATTTGCCACCTCCACCTTCTCCTTCGATGATGCCAGCTAAATCCCAACCTACCCCTCCTGTCTCCTCAACCCCTTCATCCCCTGCTTCTACTGTCACTGCTTCCCCAACCAAAGTGCTCATTCGGACTTCTAGTGTAACTCAGGCTCCAGCTGACAAATCTGAGTATGACTCAGTCACAGCTGATGCTAAGCATGTAGTAGAGTCAGCTGCAGTGAAACAGGACGAGGAACTGGCAGTAGTGGAGAGCACACAGGTAGTACCTGAGCCAAACAAAGAGCAAACACTTGACACTACATATGAAAACACAACAGTGAAATCCACTCCACCTGAGCAAACCGTCAGAGCTGCTGTCCTGGCTGCTGACGTTATCCTCAGGGATATAGCAGATGCTAAGGAGACAGATGCTAAACAGTATGGAATAGTAGAGCAAACCGAGCTGAAAGCTCAGAACAGTAAGAGAGGACGCAGTGAGCCTGAGCAGACTGAACCAGTTGAACCTTCTACTCATGCTAATATTGCAGAAGAACATGAAAGTACTGATAAATACCCCAGCGAGGCTCCAGTACTTGATAGCAACATTGAGATTAGGCTAGAGAGATTACAAGTGGCCAAAGCAAAATTAAAAGACAGTAATGAAGCCAAGAATGGTATTGCTTCAACTATAAATGATATAAAATCTTATCAGGCATGTTATCATGATCCTGAGGTGGTTTCACTGTCTGAAAATCCAAACGAGAAATGTTCTCCTGAGCTTGCATCACCGGCCAATATGCAGACTCATGCAGAAAATATACCAGATAATAACAATAGCTCCAAGGTAGATTTAGTTGCTAGTCCAATTACGGTGACAGAAAAAGCAGTTCATGTTTCGACCAACACACTGGAAAGGCCTTTCACACCAGAAAAAACAATACACCCTGTTCAGGTAGGTAGTGGCAAAGATGAGATTAATAATGAGATCATGTCTAACAATGGTTCTGATGTAAAACACCCATCAGAGAATGAGTATGAGGTAGAAATAAAAACCGCGAATATGTCTCCTTCTGAAAATCCATTCATATATTCGATTAGGGCTGAAATTGAGAATAATAAAATAGACGGAATATATTTTGATCAGAGGGAAGAGAAAAAGTCAGGAGAAAACTCTGAAGTTGAGCAAGAATCAATAGCACAAGGTAATGTACACAAGAGTATACAAGAAACTCAAGCTCCTCCTGCTGAAACACCAGAATGTGCCATCCCGACCTTCTCAACTCTCAATGAGCTGATAAATTCTGAAATAAAAACAAAACACGAGATTTTAGATGAAATATCACACAATGCAGGTCAAAAAACAATGGACGTCACTTCATGCAGATTCTCTGTATTAGCCAGCACTGATAAAAGTACTTATGAAAGGACAGAGGGTGCTGATGAGAGTGAAGCAAACGGAGAAGAGGCCTTACCACAAACTCATGCAGCTGAATGCCTTACACCTAAAGTCGCTGTTGAATTTCCTGATGGTAACGAAAACAAGAAGACACTGGAAAATGAACATGTTAAAAGAGAAAAAACAAAACATCAGAATCGGGCTAGCTCTACTGGAGAAGAACTTGAAATGTTTTCAGCAGGTAATATCATAAGCGTAATTGACAACACTACAAAGGAAAACGTTCTACAAAATGACAAAGTGGAAGACAAAACTGAACCAGAGTCTTCCAAAAAAGATTCTGATCATACCCCTAAACCCGCAGTTGTTGAGCTACGTAGGTTTACACTTGATAAGTATACAAATGAGAAAGCATTATCCCAAATAGATGAGGTTTGTGGAGGCTCTCAAATGACTGTTCCCAAAACAGAAAATATGTTCTCAGAGAATACACAGTCAGTGGTGGAACTTTCAGAAGAAACTGCCCCGAGGACAGAAAGTTTAAAAGACAAGCAGCACTCTGAGAAAGTAGAGAAAACCGATAAGCTAGAGCACAATGACGTAAGATCAGAAATGTTATCTTCTTCTCTTCCTGAAGCTGAGAATGTGCAAAATGTTTCGAAGGAAAAACCAGTGAAATTCAACACTGATAGTGTGATGACTGAAAATGAGTGTGTGGTTAAAAAGGATGATTCACTACATGCAGTAGGAGATCAGGAATTTCCTGGGAGTAGCGAAAATTCAGTGCCTGAAGACAGAAAAATCAAACAAACCTTAGATGCAGACCATAGAACAAGAGAACCTCCATTCCATGCAGTTGATATAAAGGATGACTTACAATTAAAAAGACAAATCAAGTCAAATGGGAAACAGTGTGAACCACTAGCCCAAAAGGTAGATTCCTTTTCCCCAAAAAGTGATAAAGATAATGAAAGAGTTTGTGGTGAACAGAATATAAATCCTGGCTCACAACCTACTAAGGAAATCCCAAACATTCAGTCTAATAGTCACAATGTATTACTTACCTTAGATACCTTAGATCCTGTAGTAAAACCCAGCCCTCCATGTCCTGTAGCTAGCAAACAAGACAAAGACAAATCATCTGGGGAAGTACAATCTCCAGGCACACAAGGAAACAGTCAAGATGGGACAAAGCCATTGATAAAACCTAAAGAAATTGACAAGTTGGGGCAGGTATGCGGAGCAAGGACCGGTAGGGGAAAATGTTAGACTTAATCTTGTATCATCATTCTTTATTCTGATTTCCATTGTAAATTGTAAATTTCCTCTCTCTCTCTCTCTCTCTCTCTCTCTCTCTCTCTCGCAGAAAAAAGATGATGTTGCTAGGCCTGTGGAAGACAAAGAGCTTCCGAAGGAACAGAATGACAAAGACAAAGTCAGTCAAGAGTCCAGCCCTACAAGTCCTTCAGATTTGGCCAAGTTAGAGAGTACTGTTCTTCCAATACTTGAAGCTCAAACAACATCATCCTCTAAAGATCAGTCACAAAGTGAGTCAGTCACGACCAAGTGCCAACTGGAGGTGTCTCCAGAGGAGTCTCCAGAACTCACCTCAGAGGAAGACAGTCACAAACATGTTCAAGAAGAAAAGAATGACGCAGTAGGCCTTAAAAAAGAGAGGAAAAAACTGCTTGTCCCAACAGAGCTGAAACAAACTTTTCTGGAGGACAGTAGTGAGGGAGAAACTTCACCTCTCATTGAGAGAGACGATAAACCAGGTAAAGTAAAAGATATAGGAAGGGACAGTGTAGGGTCAGCAGAGAAAGAGATTATGGCAATAAGTGCTCAAGAGGATGTATCCCTATCTGTTGAGGAAAATCTTACTCAAGAAAAAATAAGTGATCAGGAAAATAAACAACTAGAAGAAGATGCAAAGAAAGACATTAAAAAGAAAGAGTCAAGCAAGGCAAGGTGTCTTGTCAAAAACAGTAGTATTAACCCTGAGGATGAGCTCAACCACAAAAGTATCATTTCTGTGGCTAAAATTGAGGAACTAAGTAAAAGGGAGCAGACCTTTGAAGACAATGGTGCTGGTATTCGCCATTTCAAAACCATCGAACTCAACACTGTGGCCACTGTTCGTCAGGCTTCAGATGATGGTGAACCTGAGAGCCTTACAGATTCCCCTGATGACAGGTCTAGAGGGGAAGGCTCCTCAAGCTTACATGCTTCTAGTTTTACTCCAGGCACTTCTCCAACCTCACTATCTTCTCTTGATGAAGACAGCGATAGCAGCAGCCCAAGCCATATTAAGAGCAGTGGTGAGGGCAAACAGCAGAGGAAAGCCAAACACCGGCAGCCAGGCCAAATGCTACCCACCATTGAAGATTCATCTGAAGAAGAAGAGCTGCGTGAGGAAGAAGAGCTCCTGAAAGAACAGGAGAAGCAAAAGAATTCCAGTAAGAAATCAAAGAAAGATAAAGAGGAAATACGAGCACAGAGAAGGCGAGAACGACCAAAGACTCCACCAAGCAACCTATCACCAATTGAAGATGCTTCTCCAACAGAGGAACAACGGCAGGAAGCAGAGATGGAGGAAATTCGTAGATCCTCCTGTTCCGATTTCTCCCCAAGTATGGAATCTGAGCCAGAAGGTTTTGAGATTCTTCCAGAGAAGATTGCTGCTGTTCAAAAGGTGTATCATCTGCCAACATCTGTCTCTTTATATTCTCCAACAGATGACCATAAGCAATCCAGTGAAACCACAGAAAAGCAACCTTTGCACACCTCAGATGACACTTATGAGGAAATAATGCTCAGAACAAAATCTCCAACTATAGAAGACATTCCACCTGGAAAAGAGTCTTTATATGGTGGCATGCTAATTGAAGATTATGCCTATGAGTCCCTGGTTGAGGACACATACGTAGAGAAAGAACCAGATAAGATTTCTGTACCAGAAAAAGCAAAAAAACTGAGGTCACCAGATGAAGTCTATGAGGACATGATGCAGATAAAGAAAAATATGTTGCTTAAAGAGCAACAGCTGAAAGAAGATAACACAAAGAAAGACTTCCACCCAACAGACACAGCTGAAGATAGTGTCCTTTCTTGTGACAGAGACACATCTGACACAAGCCAAGACACCTTCTCCACAAGCATTTCTGGCCAATTTGGGAAGAATGGGAAACCACTTTTAAATGCAGAGGAAGCCTATGAGGAACTTATGAAAAAACAGAGAGCAGTCCTCACACCAGGCACCAGCCCAACACAAACAATTCCTGATTTGAGTGACAGAACACAGGAAATAGAAGTTACTACTTCTGACAAAAGGGAGACTTTTCCTCCAAGAAGAATTCTCCCTATACCAGATCTGATGGTGACACAGTGTTCCTCAGGTGAAGAGGAATCTGGTGAAGAGTGCACTGTAGATCAAAATCAGAATGATGAAACAGTTCCAGATTTTACATCAACTTCTACACATGCTGCAGTGACTGAGCCAACATCAGTTGATGTCAAGTTATCTCAGGAAAGAACAACTGATCCATCAGTTTCAAAGCCACCTTCAGAGGATGTTATGGATTCCATTTCCTCAAAGGTAGAATCACCATCACAGACAGTGTCATCACAGGCTCCCATGGCTGAACCAACGGACCAGCCTGATGTTGTTGATTTGTCAAAATCTTCAGCCTTAACTCAAGTGGATGCTTCATCTACTCAGATTCCTAGCGTAGTTTCTAAATCTTCAGTTCCAGTTACATCACCTTTACCCACTGTACCACAATACACTCCAACAGTACCTAGTGTAATATCAACTGCCCCACCTGTCCCTCCAAAACCAGTAGTTCTACGTAGAGGTGCGTCTCAGGAAAAACCAGATATTCCTGCCCCCCCTCCCTTACCACCACCTACTCTACCTAAGCCTGCTCTTTATCCCAAAAAGATTCCACCTCAGGTTCCTCAAAGAACAGTTACAGTTGGTCTGCCAAGCACAGGTCCAAATGCACAGATGAGACAACCTATGGCAACAAATTACAAACCACATGTTCCTCCTCCTGTCCCTCCAAAGCCATCCACAATTCCTGCAGGCCTGACATTCAGCCACAGACCAGGGGAAACAGTCAAGCCGCCTATAGCTCCAAAACCCTTGCCAAGTGTCCAACCACTTTCTTCCATTTATTCTCCAGTAAGACCAAGCATACTACCAACAGGCATTGAAGATGGTGCTTTGAATCTGAGTCCTGCATCTGAGATTAAAACAGGGCCTGCATCACCAATAAAAACCCCTACATCCCCTAGGTTTGGGAAGTCATTATATGATACATATGTGGTTATTACTCTGCCATCCCAGCCTGGTTCACCCATAGAAGGTGTGACAACCCAAGCACAAACAAGTTCTGGTCCCTCATCACCTAGCAAACAGTCTCATCTGCAGTTTGATTTTCAGTCACAACCACAAATACAACTGCCACCACAGACCCAAACAACTAGGATACCATTGGCTTACACAAAAATAACAGAATCCATCGAAACGCAAGAAATATGTGATCCAGAAAATGTCATTTCAAGCATGAGTCATGTCATTGAGGCAATTTCAGCTTCACAGCCCTCATCTGTAATTCCAAATGTTGATGTACAGGTAGTAACTACTGAAGTTCAAAGAACAACAGTAGCTGTTGTGCATGAAAAAACACCTCATCCACCTCCAAGAGCCTCTGGGATATCAGCAGTTCCAGGAGAGCTCAAATCCCAACCAATATCAGTACAGAATGGACATGCTTATCATTCTGGAGTGATTGTTGATCTGCGAGCTCCAAAAAGTGATCCAGAGATATGTATGAAAGGTATAGATCTGTCATCAACAGAGTCCCAACAGCAGTCCTTCTTTACTGATGGGCGGCAGCAAAGTGCAGTCCAGTCATCTGTCATGAACTTGAGCACTGATACTTCATCAGTGTCTGTGGTAACTGACAGCATGACCATCCTCACTTGTACAGCTGCTATAGCATATGCCAACAATAATCTTTCTCATGCCACTTCAATGCCTCTACAACTAACAACCACTAAATCATTTGAACCTGTTTCCCAAATAATTTATCGTCCTGTTGATTCTCAGCCAGAAAAACCAATCAATCTCTCCACAACTGTAGGCAAAACACATTCTGTTCCTTTGACAACAGCCCCTGCAATTGCAAATAATGGTGTTAATACAAGTATTCCACCTCAATTGGAAACTTGTGTATCCGGTGCAGTTGACCTCACGACCGTTAAGCCAGTACAGACGATGGTGTCTGTAGATGGGTCCTCTTCAGAAGTAGTTACAACAGTGATCACGGAGGATGATGGCAAGCCAGTAGATCTAACAGCAGGAAGACGGGCAGTGTGTTGTGATGTAGTGTATAAGCTTCCATTTGCTGGTAGTTGTGCCACTCAGCAACCCTCAGCTCCATTACCAGAGGATCGTTTTGGCTACAGAGATGACCACTACCAATATGATCGCTCTCCTTTTGGCATTAGAGGACTTGGTGGAATCAAGCCCTCCATGTCTGACACAAATTTGGCAGAAGCTGGCCTTTTCCTGTACAAGAGTAAGAATAGGTATGACTACAATGGGGAAATGGAGGGTGCTGTAGATCTTACATCTGGAAAAATGTCTATAGCAGGTCAGTGCAATGTTGCAGATCTTTCTCAGAGATGCCATTTTGAGTTACCTTTACTCATTCCCATCTGAGACTTTTTTCTGCGTTTTAGATTGTGCTCCATTTTATGTTTTTATTTTTTGGACTTTGCATGCTTGTATTTTCCTTTTTTATTTTTTATATTGAGGTGTGTATCTCTGCATGCCACTCTGTGCACTTTGCATTTCCCCCCCAATTTTTTTTTATTTTTTTGCATTTTAAATAACTTGGGCATGGCTTGGCTTTCTGTCTTCTGTCTAAAACTTGGTGTAAACATGGTACGAGCTTATTATTTACAATATGAACTTTTAACAGGTGAAGCTGTGGACTATTCAAGCAAAGCTACAGGGGCATTTACTGGAGTTACAATCCCACAGTACTCCCAAGCCAGAATAAGTGCTGCTGTTGGAACTCACTTTGGAAGTTCTAGTGTTCTGAGATCTTCAAATGGTGTGGTTTACTCTTCTGTATCAGTACCAGTTCCTTCTACATATGCTATAACTACCCAGCCTGGATCTATTTTCAGTACAACATACAACTCCCTGTCAGGCATGCACACTAGCGACACAATGCCATCATTATCAAATCTGCAAAATCAACCCCTCACTAGATCACACAGTTTCCTTTCCACTGTTACTGTGACTACAACAGAGGAGCAGGATGACATGCCTTTAAACCTGGAGATAAGTGTTTCTCAGGATATTTTCTCCAGCAATCAAACAGAGATAGCTCCAATGATAACCACAGCGGCATCACTGGACTACACAGATGCCTCACTTGAGGCAATTGCAGCATCACTAGAAGCTCTGTCCTCACCCATGATTCCAGGTGATGAAAAGTATCAGATGGAACGTGAGCTTCTAGAGCTGGAGAAGATAAAACAACAACGTCTTGCTGAGGAACTAGAATGGGAGAGGCAAGAGATCCAGCGCTTTCGAGAGCAGGAGCAACTTCTAGTTCAGAAAGAGCTCGAGGAGCTACAGGCCATGAAGCAGCAGATCCTGTGTCAACAAGAGGAAGAGAGGCAAGCTCACCTCATGATGCAAAAAGAGACATATGCTCAGCAACAGGAGCAGTTGGAACAGATTCAGAGGCTCCAAGAGCAGCTGAGGCAGCAACTAGAAGAGCAAAAGTACAGGCAACTGTATCCAGGTGAGATCCATGAGCAGACCCTTGGTCATATTGTGGGGACAGACAAAAAGATGGACAGTGGTTGCCAGACTGATGAAGAAGACAATACAGAGAAGGCCTACTCTACAGGAAGAAAAAAGAAGAATGTCAAAAAGAGTGTAGATAGTTGTGTACAAACAGATGATGAAGACCAAGATGAGTGGGAAGTTCCCACTCGGGGCAGACGTAGCAGGCCACGAGCTGGTAAATACAGTACTGGTGATAGTTGTGGAGTTTCAGTGCAAGCACTTACAGAAATTTCTGTCCAGACTGATTCCTCAGGAACACTTAGAGGTCATACTGTGCAGACAGACACAAGAGTTGATTTTCCTAACTCTGATCGAACCTCCTCTCCTAAGAGACGCCCTACCCCTTTAGAAATAAGCCAGCCTCCACACACCAAAACAGAGACCTCCTGTCTACAGGTTTCTCCCGTCCCCCCCAAATCCCCCAAAGTCCTTTATTCACCAATATCTCCTTGTTTGTCTCCTAGTAAATCCCTTGAATTTGTTTCCTATGAAAAATCGAGTGGCGATACCAGCCCACAGAAAATATGTTCTGCAGATCCATCCAAAGTGGTTCCTGGTAGTCCAAGGGCAAAAGTCATACAGCGGTCACTGTCTGACCCAAAACCTATGAGTCCTACTTCAGAAGAGAGAGCAGCCAACTTCCAATTTTCTGAAAGTTACTCTGTGAGTACACCTTTGTATATTTAATAGTTATGGTTTAACCTTATAATTCGAATGAAATACTCTAGGATGTATAATCATAGTATGGTATCTGTTACCAATCATGTTAATCTTATCTAATATATGTGTTTAATTACTGCTTGTTTATTGCTAATGATGTCAGTTTGCCATTATTTGAGTTGTTTCATTGTTTTTCCTTTCATTTGAGTTTACTGAATCATTCTAAAAAATAACAGGCATGTGAAAATGTTAAATTTGTCTCATTTCCCTCCTGACAAAACACTATTTTCTTGATTTTTATGAGCTTGCTTCCTTCCTGCTTCATTTCTGAAAAACTCACTGATGCAGCACAACAAAAACTCTAGAGTACATATAGATTTTTTCATAAGCATTTTACCATGGTATATTCTCTACTAAACTATATGCAGTGCTTGTTGTTTGGATTTGGAATTTAAAACATAATCAGAATACTTTTACAAGTTAGAATATGAATATATCTGTACGAAAAGCAATACATGAAAGGTAAGTCCCAGTTGAAATGAAATGGGTTCCCAGTTATGAGATTAATTTTAAGATGAAACCTGTACAAAGGTCTTTTGTTGTATAAATCTCATCGTATCTTATTGTGTTATCAAAAGTCCCACTTATTATATTTCGTGGTAACAAATGTTAACAATAGAAAGGTTTTTCTCGGCACAAAAAATATTTACCTGTTTATTTAAAAATGAGTAAAAATCACATTGTTTTGCTTATTAAATGAAGAAAATGGTATCAGTGAGATATATGTATGGTATATTTAAGTTATTCCACGAAATCGAGTCATACATGAGCTGACAGACAGTGAGGTGTGTAGCCCCGAGTTGTCTATAAGCCATGTACAGTGAGATCAAGTGGAATAAATATTTTATTCTATTCACATTCACTGGATTTTGAGAAACAGAGCATTTTTATTTTTATTTTTTGCAAATTCGATCAATAAAAACTTCGCACAAAACATCCAACAAAATAATTTCCACTTAGAATGTAAACAAACCGGCGAAATGACAATAGCAATTTGTGAAAAATGTGATAATAATAATAATTCTTGAAAAATAAAAAAGATACATTCTTACCATCAAATACTTTCATTCCATATTTTGTTCCTTTTTTTTTGTATTTTTTTGGGTTTTGTTTACTGTAGGAGTAGAGTTTTTATTTCATCCTCAGTTGATTCAGCAACACACTCTGCCATTTTGTTTTTTTCTACTCACGGTATACGAGCTGATATCCGAGTAGTAGACAGGCTTGTAGTACTCAAGTCTAGGACTCGGACTTGAATCCGATTCGTGCCCTAATTCTAAGGACTCGTGACTTGACTTGGACTTGAGCACTGATGACTCGGACTCGTGCATTAACTGCATTCGAACTCGTAAATTGGAGACGAGGACTTGCATTTTTTCTTTATTTTCTGTCACATGCCATAATAATTTGGCATAAGATATTTATATCTACATTAATTTTTGTACTAATTTCATGCAAGAGTGTCACAC
>JANZLB010000014.1:32266220-32277882 GCA_026167865.1 Notarius quadriscutis
ATATAAACATGTTTCAGAGCAATATGCTGCCATCCAGACAAAATCTTTTTCAGGGAAGGCCTTCCTTCTTTCAGCAAAACAATGCCAAACCACTTTCTGCATGGCTCCGTAGTAAAAGAGTCCGGGTGCTAAACTGGCCCGCCTGCAATCCAGACCTGTCTCCCACTGAACACATTTGGTGCATTATGGAGCACAAAATATGACAAAGGAGACCCTGAACTGTTGAGCAACTGAAATTGTATATGAGGCAAGAATGGGACAGCACTTCTCTTTCAAAACTACAACAATTGGTTTCCTCAGTTCCCAAGTGTTTACAGAGTGTTGTTAAAAGTAGAGGTGATGCAGCACAGTGGTAAACATGCTCCTGTCCCAACCTTTTTTGAAACATGTTGCTGACATCAAATTCAAAACAAAATGAGCATATATTTTTCAAAAAACAATAAAATTTTTCAGTTTCAACATTTAATACGTTGTCTTTGTACTATTTTCAATGAAATATAGGTTTTCCGTGATTTGCAAATTATCGCATTCTGTTTTTATTTCCAGTTTACACAGCGTCCCAACTTTTTTGGAACTGGGGTTGTAAATAGAAAATGCCTTTGTTTACAAATTGTTGTGGTATAAGAGGAATAAAACACTTGCTGTTATAAGATCATCTCCTGAGTAGTAAACGGAACACCATCTCATCAGTGATTATTTTCCTCTTATAGCACATCTTGTCATGTTTTATTCCTTACTTACTGTAGAGGTGTAACAACAATGACATGATCAGCCTAGTATAGTGTTTTTATTAAAAGATTGACAGTTGTATTAGAATAAATAAATATCAAGCTGCTTCGTATATAATGCTTTTTAATACAGTACAAAGTTTTGAAATGGAATCATTTTAAAGGTGCCCGTGTGAATGCCATAAAGTTCCATGAGACGGCTCTGCACCACGCAGCGAGAGTGGCTCGGACGGACCTCATCAAGTTACTGGTGGAGTTTGGTGGAGACATTAATGTCAGGGACAACCTGGGACACAAACCAATAGATTACACAACCCCTGGATCCCCATCTCACATCTGTCTACAGCACTACGAGAGTGAGAATACAGTCATGTTTTATAAAAAATGCTAAACATAAAAAATGCAGCCTGTTAAAGAAATAGTCCAATGTTGTTTTTGTTTAACTTAATCTCTATGCACTGCATGTGTAGCGTGTGTATGATTATCACAAGAAAACATTTTGTTTGAGGGGGAACCCCCCCCAGAAAACTCTCTGCGTGAAGTCTCACTTATAATGGAAGTCTAGGGGCAGTTGTTGGAGCATTAACATAATAAATGTTTGTGCAAAACATATATACTTTTGTAGAACATTCATTAATTCTTCTGTTAGGATACTTTTAAATTCAGCTCAAAATCACAAGATCTTTACAGTTAGACTATAACCAGGAATAAACACAGGGATGTTCCATCCATCTATTATCCGTAACCGCTTATCCTGTGCAGGGTCGCGGGCAAGCTGGAGGCTATCCCAGCTGACTATGGGCGAGAGGCAGGGTACACCCTGGACAAGTTGCCAGATCATCTCAGGGCCGACACATAGAGACACACAACCGTTCACACTCACGGTCAATTTAGAGCCACCAATTAACCTAACATGCATGTCTTTGGACTGTGAGGGAAACTGGAGCACCTGGAGGAAACCCACGCAGACATGCAAAGTCCACACAGAAAGGCCATCATTGGCCACTGGGCTCAAACCCAGAACCTTCTTGCTGTGAGGCAGCAGTGCTAACCACTGCACCACCGTGCCGCCCATGGGGATGCTTAATTCTGGAATTCAGCAACTGCCCTTAATCATCCATTATAAATAAATAAACACGTTATCTATTCTTTCCCTAGTACAGAAAAACATGCTGAAGTTATTCTCCTTGGAAATCACACATCAGTTACAGATGTTATGGGATAGAGATTAGTTTAATTTGGAAAAACAAAACAAAAAGACACTGGACTATTTCTGTGAAGGGATGAGTATGAGTTTTGCTGTCATGTGTGTTCCTGCAGGTTGTCCTCTGTCTCTCCAGCAGCTGAGTCGTATCGCACTGCGGCGTGTCCTGAGCACCAGAGCGCTGCAGGTCATCCCCAAACTAGACATCTCTCAACGCATCATCAGTTACCTCTGTTACAAATAATACAGCAAAACTACTCCATGCGAGTTTATTGTGTTACTGTGAAAATGGCACGCGCAAAGTCAACTAAACATTATGTTGTTGTCCTTAAATACAGTACTGTACGCTGTGAGAAATATTGTCCATTGTCTCATGGTGCATTAATCAAACTGTTTGATGTAATGTGCAAATATTTGATTTAATGTGCAGAAGATGTTTAATACAAGTTCAGTTTTACATTTGTTTCTTCAGAAATAATTCCTGTCTCTCATGTAATGGATAAATAGTGTACGTAAACTTTTTGTTATATATATATATACACAGTACACTCATATATATACACCTGCTGTTTTATGCAGTTCTCTAACCAGCCAGTCTCTTGACAGCAGCACAATGCATCAACTCATAAGCAAGAGCTTCAGTTAATGCTCACTTTTTCAAAGATCAGAATGGGAAAATTGTGATCTCAAAGTGTGACTTAATTTCACTGTGGCATGGGTGTTGGTTTGAGCCAGATAGACTGAGTATTTCAGAAACGGCTGATCTCGTGGGGTTTTCACACACAACAGTCTCTAGAGTTGACACAGAATGGTGCGAAAAACAAAAAACACCAAGTGAGCGACAGTTCTGTGGGTGGAAACAGAAGAGATTGTTGATAAGAGAGGTCAGAGGAAAATGGACAGATTGGTTTGAACTGCCAGGAAGGAAAGATATAGCAACTCATATAATCACTCTTGACAACCGTGGTGAGCAGAAAAGCATCTCAGCATGCAGGAGCACATTGGGTTCCAGTCCTGCAGCCAAGAACAAATTCCTGTTAAAGTGGCTGGTGAGCGTAGAAATTGTGTAATATTTAAAAAAAAAAAAAAACACTAAAGTGCTGGATTCAGTTCAGAAACTTGACAGATTTTGGGATTTGTTTTGCCAAGGAAAAAAAAAAAAAGAGGAACCTTCACTCAACTTTTGTTGTTACCTCTCTCTCTTTTTTTTTTTTTTTAAAGATTGGCATGACAGTATGTTTGAATATGAAAAGTGAAAATTAATCTGCTTCAGAATGTCATATAAATGTGGACTTTTATTCAGCTTGCAGGTTATTTATCTTGCTTTTTATTGTCTTTTTTAAAATTTTAAAGTAATTTGATATATCAGTGAGAAACATTCACATGAATTAACTAGAGATTGAAAACATTTTGAGCTGTAATATTTTCTTGAGGGGATTTTAGCAGGAAAATAATGACATTCTGTTTATAGATAAACTGTAAAATCATGATTCTGGGTGGGTTTCCCCCATCATCCACATGATTCCACCATTATGGTGCCATTTCATCTGCAATTAAAGTTTATTTCTTATCATTTTTCAACAGTTATACTTTCAGTCTATAATTTAGGTCCCATGGTTGTGTTTTCAAAATCACTTTAATATCACAAGATAACTGAAAGTAAGGGGGGAAGATAACTTTTCTTCCTGCCATCTGGGCATCTTCAGGAAATCTGATGAAATGATTACAGCTGTATGTATTTGCTGACAGTAACAGGGTGGTTGTTGTTTTAATTTAGTTATAATATGCTTTCAAACTATAATTTAGGGAACAGGGTCATACAGTCAGTCAAACTCAAAATAAAGAACACAGGCCGAAGGAACTGAGCTTTGCTCTTCCGGTCTTCTTCAGGAAATTTGCAGGAAGCAGCGTCCTGTGGAACATCATGACTTGTGGAACGTTCTGGATGCCCTCAGGGGCCTGGGCTCAGCCGGTCTTGTGGGATGAAAGTGTAGGTTTTTGAGAACATCAAGCACGAAATGGTGAATGGATTCAAACATTAATGCAAAAAAAAGTATTTTAATGATTATAAATCATGAAAGACTTTAGATATGTTCCAACTTTTATTATTATTTATTTACCTTTACTTTCCGTTGATGTTTGGAAATGTAGTATCAGTGAGACAGTTCTGAGCAGTTGGACTACAATTCCCATATTTCCGGCGGTATCAGAAACGGAAGAGGAACACGATCACGTGACTCACACTGTGTTTGTAAACACGGCATGGCGCGTTTATGCGGCTTTCTAACTGAATACTAGCCGGTTCCTAAAGCGTGTGATAATATAACTGTAATATAATATTTGAGGTGAAAGATGGAGATGGAAACAGGAAGGCCGTATTTTATCGGTGATATCGGTAAGTGCAAAAGCTTTAATTACAGCTTTAATCGGTTCTGAGAACAGCGCCATGTTGCTCCGTTTATTAGGTTTACAGTGTTTCGGCCCCCAGTGTTTCATCCCCCTGGCGGTGTCTCCCCCCCAGTGTTTCATCCCCCTGGCGGCGTCTCCCCCCAGTGTTTCGTCCCCCTGGCGGTGTCTCCCCCCAGTGTTTCGTCCCCCTGGCGGTGTCTCCCCATCTTCAGGAATGTTGTTTGTGGGGCTAAAACACCATCTGTAATTTTAAAAGTCATTACAAGAATTTCTTAATTCTGTTTCAGATAGCTTTATGCCATTCAGATTATCTTCAGAAGATAGATTATCTTCAGAAGATCAGCAGAAGCCAAAATATAACCATTCGGACAAGTGAAACTTATGTTTTTGTGATTTGCTCCAAAATACGAGTGGATTCGATGTTGTTGTTTACATGCATGTCAATTTCATGGCAAAGTTAATTAATACCGTCAGCAACAAAATCCTGACACGAAGTGTTCAGTTCAGCTTTTCATCGCTCTGTGGAGGAAGGATTATTGCTTCTGTTTGTTTAACATCTGATATGTGACATGACTGAACATACTAAAGACAAGAGGAATTCAAAATCTTTCCAAATTATGATCGGCGGTTATTCACGCCACACAGTACTGAACATGAGAATTCGATATCACGCTGAATTATTACCGTTTGACCGGAATATCGTTCTTAGAAATTCTTAGAATTTAAATTTAGAATGTCCTCTGAAAGTGCTCTGTTGAGCTGCATAGATTTTAACATGCAAACCCTTGATCTGATTCAGTTAGTCAGTTTCTTGAACTACTTTAAAGGTAGACTGCCTTTACGATTTTTCAAGTGTAGGTCATGAAAAGAATTTTCCCCAACACCCAGTAATTTTTGTTTAGTGGATCAAAAGCTACTGAATTCGAATCAGACTTCCAATTTTATTAGTTTTTTAAATAGAACAATTAATGCATTTAAGGCCACATGGCCCGAAATTCTCTGCTATTTTTACCTGCTTCACCATGACCCAATACAAGATACTACGCCATGCATCACGTGGTGGTCTTTCCCCATTCACGCAAGGCATTGTGGGATACAAATTTGAAACAGGAGAGGAAAATGGAGGACGCGAATGAAATGTTAAAAGACTGACTACAGTAACGGAAAGCGAGAAGAAAAGACGTTATGTTATGTACGAAGGAAAGGAAACGCGGAACCAAGCTAATAAATATCGGCGGTTTAGCGACAGAATGATGGAACTGTCAGTGCACGCTCAAAGGTAAACCTGTAGATGGCAGTAATGCAACACTGGGTGCCAGCTACCGTAAAACCCAAAAGAAGATGATGATGATCATGCGCATGCGGACTTCCTCTGTCTGCTTGACTGCATAAAGCGAGTGATTTCATGCACATTACTTGCTCAGGAATCTCCTCAAATTAAATAACTTCCCAACCATAGAACAGCCTGTTTTTTTTTTTTTTTTTTTTTTAGATATTACAGAAATAAACGTATATCACAATGACCAAATTTCAGAGGGAACTAAATTTCACCGATTTTATGAAATCGAAAGGTCGTCTAGCTTTAAGTTAGTTCGCATAAGTCAAATGAAAAATCCAGTCAAAAACTTCAAGTTCAAACTTTCCTTTAAAAAAAAAAGCTCCGTTCTCTTTAAATCTAGAATGATCGATTATATACACGTTTGATTAACTTTACTCACATTTAAACATGGGACTAAACCACTTGAAGATGGCGCTAAAACACTGTGGATTAAACCACTGGATACCCCGTCATTACAGTGGCACGCGCTTACTAATGAGATTTAAATAGAATTGTTGTGTAAACACAGCGCTGAAATTGAATTTTTCATTATTATTGTGATATTAATCGCCATGGAGTCTTATAATCTTCATATGAATCCAGATTTTACTTTTAGTCTGTTGTCAATAACATTCACCTTGACCTAGTGACTTGCTTTTACGATGCAGGCTCAAATCCATCTAGATGTATATGTCCACCTACTGGCATGTTTTTGGGAGGGGGGAAGAAACCTATGCGAAACCCTACGCAGACCAAGCTAAGAGTTGAACCGGAAATCCTGGCGCTTTCAGGGCTTGTGATACCCGTTACCAGCGTGCTGCCCCTGCAGTGTGATAAGTGTTTTACACTCTGTGTGTGTGTGTGTTAGGCTTCTGGTCGGAGAGGACAGAGGTCCACAAGGCTGCGTATCACGGCCAGGTGTCCTATTTGCAGAGTCTGATCCAGAGTGGAGCTTCAGTGAATGTCGTAGCTGTCGACTCCATCACACCTCTCCATGAGGCAGCTGTTCGAGGACAGACACAGTGTGTGAGGCTGCTGTTGGACGCTGGAGCGCAGGTTACAGTCACACACAACCACATACCTTTGCTAGTTCTAAACCCTTTCATCTACACACTTGGTCGCTCCAGGTTTAATCCCTCCATCTCTGAGTTACTCATGAGGTGAGATCATTCTCAGCTTTTAAAGGAGAACTGAAGGCAAATTTTTTATGATCAAAATTCCATTTATCTCATTTTATAAAATGTAGGAACGCATTTCTGACAACTATTTTGTCACTGCTATACAGTGTAGCAAGTTATGAGTGTTTGAAATACGCTCTGTAATAGATCAGTCCATATGTCAAAGCAATGGCCGTAAACGAGATTCGCTGAGACCTGTACGAGACGTCGTAGGACAGAAGTAAAACGTACAGCGGAAATCAAAGTGACCAACGTTGTCAAAAGACGCACGCGCTCTCCTTCGAATGCTGACGTAATCAAGCCGGAAGTTTTCCCTGTGTCCGAAATCGCTCCCTACTCACGAAACAGGGCACTATCTAGTGGGGACACCGCTTTGTAGTGCTGTCCGAAACCTTAGTGAGGATAATGTGGGAAATGCGCTCAGTGTAATATGTATTTATCACAAAAATGCATGCATTTATTTATTATTTTGAAAACCTACCAGCCTGGCACGTTTTAATTGTGCGACAGTCATATCGTCCTTATCCTGTCGTCTTTCCAACTCTTCTCTCTACTCCACGTTGGTTTCAAGTCGTATGGAATAATCTCCATCACTGATGAAGCTGGCAAATCTTGAAATTAATCTAAATTGGAATGATAGGGCGATCTGGCTCCTGTGTAAACAGTTTTCAAAATGGCAGCACTGACACTTCGCAAGACTTCAAACGTGAAGATCGCGCAGATAAGCAACGCCTGCCGTGGACCATATGATCTACATTCAACGTGGCTAAAAACCGAAAAGGCCGATAAGTGTAATATAATATGCCAATACGAGTCACAATATATGGTTAATAAAACCGAAAACGTAATTGAATAACACGTTAATTAAGAAATAAAGCAAGTTTAAAAATGACTTCAGTTCCCCTTTAACCCCTCTGAAGCAGTGAGCACGCGCGGGCGCGCGCATACCCAGAGCAGTGGGCTGCCTTTAGTTGCTACAGTGCCCAGGGAGCAGTTGGGGGTTAGGTGTCTCACTTGGCATGTCTTTGGACTGTGGGGGAAACCGGAGCACCCAGAGGAAGCCCACACAGAACATGCAAACTCCACACAGGAAGGCCCCCGTCAGCCGCTGAGCTCGAACCCAGAACCTCCTTGCTGTGAGATGACTGTGCGAACCACTACACCACCCTACAAAGCTGCGAGACAGATTTGTAATTGCAGGAAATATGCAATGCGTATTGTTTCAGATGATTTGTATCCATGTAAATAATTACTTCCTTGACATTTTAACCTTTTGAATGAACAAGCTTTGTTCAGAGGTGTGGAGGTATGTAATAGGGTGTAGGTGAGGGCTTTGAAAAGCAGAGATGATTTCCTATTTACAGGCTGGAAGTCATACCACAAGATAGAAAAGTGCCTCTTCCCCATTCTTTAAATGATGGTGCAGTGGGTAATTGGCATGGTTTTGTGGTGAAGCTTAGCAATAAGTGTTCTGAAAATCAGAATTATTTGGACCGCTGTGCATTTGAGTTACATATTGGAAAGAACCACAGATGTCATCACATTCGTCTTATTAGCAGCAAGATAGCCAGCCTCCTGTGACGAGTGATATTTAGTTATTTACCTCCTCAGAACCGTGAACTGTGTAGTCAGTGTTATATATTTAACAAGCAGATGTTTGTATATACAGCATAAGTCATTTAAAGTGCTTCTTTGTTTACTGCTGATACTTGCTGAACTCAGCGTTGAGGAGACTGCCTGGAGTTGATGTTTAGGAATTCCAAGTTGAGAGGACATTTTCTTTGGGGTTTCGAAATCAGAAATTGAGTTATGAGTTTTAAACAAATGCAGAATTAATTCATGCTTTAATGCTGTGTTTGATAGATCGGTTCTAGCTATTGTACATGGGGAAGACATACAAGACTGCTAGGGGTCATTTAAAAAAAAAAAAAGTATGTATGTGAGGATATTACATGGTTGCGTGAAGATATGAAGTTTATCTTCGCGTAGTGAACATATTCACGCATGGGTGAAAATATTTTCAACACCAGAAGATAAGCTTCCGTATAATGTTCATGTTATATGGACACGTCCACAAAAAATACGTAAGTTAATCAGTTTTAATTTTGAACCAGTTTGCCATTTTAATAAGGCATGTTTAGTCAGCGAGAAAATGCTGGAAAATGTCACTCAGATCCAAAATGTATTTTTCATATGAAAAATGTGAGTTTTTCAGCATGAGAAGGTAAATTTCGTATCTTCCAGCCAATGTGTGAGTGGCTTTTTATTATATAAACACATTCACAAAGAAAGTACCCAAATTTATCAAAGCAGTTCACTGACATGCTCACGAGTGATTTATATAGCGATTATATTACATAGACGTGACCATTTTACTGGGAAATACACCACCCGTATTTTTCATATGAACTACACCCAGGACATGGAGAACCAAAACCATGACACAAATCTTTATATGTCACTTGTGAGGAAATCAGTGAATTTGTTTTGATAAATTTTGGTACTTTTTGTTTGTCAGTGTGTCTGTATAATAATAATAATAAAAAGAAAATCACACGTTGGCTTAAAGATGTGAAGTTTATCTTCTCATGCTGAAAAACACGCATTTTTCATACGAAATACATTGTGGATCCGAGTGATGTTTTCCGATACGTCACTCCCAGTGTTTTCCCGCTGACTAGACGCACATTGTCAAAATGGCTAACCGGTTCAAAATTGAAATTCTTTTGATTTTTTTTATATAAAGAACATTACACAGTTGCATGAAAATATGAACTTTATCTTCTTGTGTTGTCTTGTCGTTCGCCTCGCTCACTCATAATGTACACATTCACCACTTGAAGATAGACTTCACATTTTCGCACTTGTATATAAAATAAATAACGGATGTTTGGACTGGATTAGTTTTACCTGGGGAGATGATGTAATTTTACTTGGGGTGGTAATGTACAGTACCAGTCAAAAGTTTGGGCACCTAATCATTCATATGTTTTTCTTGATTTTTATTAAGACACTTCATGCTTGTATATTTTGTCCAGTCTGTTGCAGATATCTTGTCATGTACTCTACTGCACCTGCTGTTTACTCTGTTTTTGGACATGCACTTTTTGGTGCAACAATCGTGTAGGATATAGTGCATCCTTTGTGCATGCACATATATTTTCAGAGCGAGTAGAATCCCAGCCTAAAAACACCGATAAATGCAGAACTGCTTAATTGTTAGGAATGTTCTCGATCATGCAGCCGTTTGAACACGGGTCTCCGTTATAAGCGGTCTAAAGGGGCTGAAAGTGCATCCGAAGTGTCCCCATATATCATTGATCTTGATTTGAATTGCCTTCATCGGTCATGTTATTCTTAAGTTTACTCTGAGTGGGGATTAAGACGTGCTGTATGCTCAATAAATACAAACTAGCAGTGGAAAGTCAACAACTATTTTGGTTACCACATCAGTTGAGTACGGTAGAACAGTACATGTTACTGACATTTACTGCGCTCTGTATTGTCCTCTTTGGTGATAGAGTATCATGTGCTCCATAAACATGCCCAAATATTAGGAACGTCTCTTCCGTGAGTTTACATAGGAGCTGGCAGTTCGTTGGCTTCTTCAAAATCAGCAGTTACTTGCTCGCCGTCAAACATCCAAGCATTATTAGGTAAAGAGAATATTTTCCCAGCACCATCTGCTTCTTCTCACTCTCATAATGGTACATTTCACATTTCTGAGCCTTGGACTTTATCTGTTTCGCTTTTTTGACTTGATCATGAGGAGACCCATGCAGTTTCCACAGAAAATGAACTGGAGGCCTGACCAAAAAAGAAACTCCCCACAAGAAATACACCACAGCGCCTCTCTCTGTCTCTCAAAACTGATAAATTTTTCAATTTAAATTGTGTTCCCAGTGTATTAGGAAAACAATAAGAACAGTAATATCATCAAACAGAAAATGTACAACTAATAGTAGCAACTTCTGAAATCTCGCTCTCTTGCCTCAAACCTGCACATTTTTCATGTCAGTGGAACAATTTTAAATGTATTTTTTAAATGGGGTGAAAGATCCTTTTGGGTCACTTGTCAATATACTTGGACTTGGCGCCAAAGTATCACCTGTGTTTGTGGAAACATTATAATCTGTTTGTTTGTGACGCCTTTTTTTTTTTTTTCCTCCCCTGTCTGTTTTTTGGTTTAATTTTTTCAGTGCAAAATGGCTCACTCCACCAAAAGGAAACGGTCCATGACAACGACTTTGAACCATACCTCACTGGCCAGTCTAATCCGGTGAGGAAAATTGTGTACGAGTGTACATTTGCTTTCTGTATATACCAAAAATGGTGTAAAAGAGAGGGGAATTATTTTATAGGACTCACTATACTGTACTATCCATAGACTTTGATGACAGTTCACTGAAAACCTGCCCTAGGTCAAAACCCGTGTGTGTGTGTGTGAGGCAGCTGAGTCATTTCACATAGGCTTAGATTACAACTTCCTGTTTCTAGAACTATGACCTTTTTTTTTTTTTCCTTTTCTTTTTTCTCTTCCCCCTCCTCCCCCCAGTATAAGGACTATAGAATTGTATCTTAAAGGAGATACGCAGAACCTTGTATTTTTAAATACATTTCTGAATGGATCGTATCTCCATCCTTTGACTCTTGTATGCTGCATAAATGGGAATAAAAAAATATATAGTTTTGAGAGTTAAAATCAACTACAAAGTTGGCATTCGAGCTGCCCCGCTGAGCCAGCCATGCCTGAGTGCGTGACGTCACAGCGGTAACCGGTTTTAAGGCCGAGGCCTTTTACAGCTATAGACCAAAGTCATATAAA
>JANZLB010000014.1:33814475-33825692 GCA_026167865.1 Notarius quadriscutis
GCGTTCATTTTCTGAATTCACATTTCTGTCTTTGGTAACGGCGTTAGGTTTTGTAAGCGTTGTGGCAATAATACAACGATGCGTTGACCGAAAATGTACTTTTAATACTTAAGTATTTTTAAAAGCAAGTACTTCAGTACTTTAACTTAAGACTGTACAACTTTCACTTGTATCGGAGTAGCATTTGACCAGCGGGATCTGTACTTTGACTTAAGTAATGAAGTTGGGCACTTTATCCACCTCGGAGTACAGCACTGCAACTTGTCCGTCTGATCCTCTCTAGAGAACTAACACACGATGCGATCGAACACATGAGCTCTGACCACATGCACACATACACTGAGGTGGGGTGGGGGAAGAGACCATCCCTTGCTTGAAAAAACGGAAAGACAAAGATAATCCATCTTGTAAAAGTGTCAATGTCGTATCAATATTTAATATCAAATTTCATCCATATTTGATATTCTGTGTCCCATGTTGCCTTGGATGTAATGCAAGATCCTCAAGTAAAAGAGTGCTCTGAGAGCACAATATCCCCCCGCTGGTAATTATGGCATAACTCTGGTAAAATGTGACTGAATTGAATGAAATTGCAATACGAGTATTACCGACATAAAACAGCGAATTCTGACAAGTTTCATGAAATTCCAACAAAAATTGTGAGAGGAGTTGATTTCAGAAAGTGAGTACCCTTCCCGGGACGGACGGACATCGCCACGACATAATCCCGCTTCAGGCCTTCCGGCCAGCGGGGGATAAAAATTGTACGGGAAGTTGATTTCAGAAAGCAAGCACACTCTGATGAAATTGTCAAATTATAATTTTGTTAATCAAGGCCCGTAACTCTGGTAAAATGAGACCGAATTTAATGAAATTACAATATGCGTATTCCCGACGTATAACAAAGAATCCTGCCAAGTTTCGTGAAATTCCTCCAAAAATTGTGAGAGGAATTGATTTCAGAAGGTGAGCACCCTTCCTGGGATGGGCGGATGGACAGACGGACGGACATCATCATGACATTGCCATGACATTGCCATGATGTAATCCCCCTTTGGGCCTTTCAGCTAGTGGGGGATAAAAATGTGAAGAACTGAGAAAGAAGAAGTGATTTTCGTGAAATGTGGACAACGCCGGTTGGACGATGGACAACACATGATGGCATAAGCTCATCGCCTGTTGGCCGGATGAGTTAACAAACCTTACCTTCATTGACTTCATCATTCTCTTTATCCACTTGTGCTTTCAGGACGTAGCGTTTTATAAGTCGCTTCATAATTTGCTGTGGGAAGATCAACAATTTAACTTTTAGGCAAAGTATTGACCAAATTAGACAAAGTTGTACCATGATACAGTTGACTAAAGCTTGAGTAGTACTGGCACCATTTTTAGAAATGAGCAAAAATTAATGAGTAACATAAATTAATATAAATAAAGCATGTATTGAGTTATACGGTATACTAAGGTTGAACCTATGGGAAGATCCTAACAAGATGAGAATATCTGATAATCATGTATTGTTTATAACGACCATTCATATGATTAAGAAGACAAAGGAAAAGAGGAAAGATGAAGAGTGGCTAGAAGACACCTGTAGTTAAGCAAGGAATACAACACTTGTGGGTGTGCTGTTATGGGAAACTAATCAGTAAGCAACTGTAATTAATTAACTAATCAGTAAGCAACACTGAAGTACCAATAACATTGCATCCTGAAGTGTTTTTTTTTTTCATCTCAAACCACAGCAATTTGCCAATAACTACATTTTTATTTATTAAAGAATGACACACCATACTTTTTATCCATTTATAGTTATGTTTAATAGTACATTTAATGGAATGCTCATGACACAAGTTTGTTCTTGTTATCACTTATATTAGAAAAGCTATAAACACTCGCTCCATCATTCAAATATTCATCTCATTCCCTTAATCTTTCCCATGTTAGAAAACATACAGCTTTACCTCTGACTATTATAAAGCACTGAAACTGGAGGCTCCTTCTATCCTTGACTTGCAAGTGATGTCGAAGCAAAATAGAAACCCGGATGTCGGCCATGTTGGTGGATATACAAATGGGGGGTCAAGCGACATTCCATACAAAACATAGTCACGCGTGCGCAACTCTCTTTGTTTTTCCACTGCTTTAAGCATTCTTTTAACTATGCCATATCTTTGTGAAGTATATGGTTGTGGTCACAACAGTACTCGTGACTGTAGCACGTTCCGATATTTTTAGAATTCTGTCCGTGATTCGGAAAGAGAGCGAGGAAACTCTGAGGCTTAGTATGGAGAAGAGACGAGGGGATCAGGACACTTCATCCAATGACCATTTTGTCCAGTAGTTAAGACATTTCATCCAAAGCCTTTTTCATATGCACTATCAATTATTTTATATTTCAGGTATTCCGGTGTTCACGAACAAAGTCCCCATGAGAGCGCTGCTCTGCGCCTACAGATTTAACGCGATCCAGCCGGCTTCGAAAATGAATAAATCGGCCGATGGAGCTCACAGCAAAGCCAAATTTTACAGGCACCTCCCTCTAAGCCTCCCCCTTCAAAAGAGCATGGTCAAGGGGCGGGACCCGGGATTTGCGAAAGCGCTGATCAGTACCTAAAGATTTAATATGATCCATCCATAAACATAGACATGCACGTGCCTACATGGTTACCCCCCTTAGTATGCTCTTTAGTGTCAAAGCGCACATACTATGGAACTCATTTGCTTTGCAAAAATGTGTTTTGCTTCGGTCAAATTCCATTCCTCCTTTTTTCAAACAAACAAATACTTGAAATATAAAATAATTGATAGTGCGTATGAAAAAGGCTTTGGACGAAATGTCTTAACTATTGGACGAAATGACCTGTATTCGTACTCGATGGTCGATAGAAGCATCTTATCTTCAGAAAAGTCTGACATGGGTCAAAACCACACATATCTATCTTTGCTCAAGCGTTCAAATCGTGGTAATAATGAGAAAATTCAGCATTGTTTACAGACATGCTTTCAGCGGCTACCGTTCTAGTTCTTTGTATATCCACCATCATGGTGGACGCTCATGACGTAGCACATTTTGATCATGTGGTTGCAAGTCATCTATAGGGCATAAAACATATAATAATGTCTTATGTATTCTTTCTCACTGGCCCCATTTGCATTCATTCACTGGTCCTTTCTACTCATTTTCCTGGCCCTATCTACATTCCATTACTCGTGATCTGGACCTGTTTTTGCTAGTCCTATCTACAATATTTGCTTCACATGCCTAACAAACACTTATTGGTTTACTGACCCCATGTATGCCATGGCCTAATGGTTAGGGAAGCATCTTTGGGACCAAATGGTTGCTGGTTCAGTTCCCTGGATAAACAGGAATGGCTAAAGTACCCTTGAGCAAAGCACCTAACACCCAACTGCTCTGGGTATGTTGCTCTGGATAAGAGTGTCTGCTAAATGCCTGAAATGTAATGTAGCTTTTCTCACAGCCTCTCTTTATCCTTCACTTTGATCTTCTTTGCACGACCCCTCTAACTATCTTCAGTAATTTTATCTATCCTTTTTGACTGGCTGTTTCTTCCCATCTACCCTTCTTCAGCAGCGCAATTTACTCTTCTTTGCATGACTTCTACACATCTCTATGCAAGCTCTCTACTCTTCATCTCTGGCCATTTCTATACTCCTTCACTGGCCCTCTCTAGCATTTTTCACAGGCTGTGTCCTTCATTGGCCATCCTTCCAAATCTTTGATGTATGGCACAGAGATCAAATAAAAGATCTAGGACTATCTGCATTTTTCCCTTGCCCTATTCACATTCACAAAAAAAACCTCCCCCACTTCACATCTTAACCTTCATTACTTATAAGTAGGCTAGTAGATGGTACAGAAAATCACAATTTAGTGGAGATGCTGCATAAATAGGTTTAATCATGGCAGCAGGGTGTGGTTCAATTTTCCCTGAACTGGACACAAGACACAGCATGAGAGGATATCACACAGACACACAGCTCCTGCTGAGATGGCTGTGATATTTCCTGTCACTCCATGTGGCCTGAAAGCTTTGCGGACAGATGGCAGCCGTCCGTGAGATAACCTTTGTATTGTTCTCAAACACAGAGCCACCTAAACATACACAGTAACATGCCCAAAACATCATAAGTCCAAGTGGCTGTGTGTTGACTTTGCATCAAGCCAATGAAATGAGCTCAGTGAGTTTTGGAAATGAAAAAAAAAAGACCCCATAGATATCGTGACCATTTATTAAAGAATTGGACCTTTGACCAAGACACACTCTTGATGCTGGGGAATATTTTGAAACTCTAAAACTGTATGAAATACAGTCATATATGAGAGTTTGATCATGGGAGTGATCAAGGGGCAGCCCCAGAAAAAGACCCTTCGTGGGAAAGACCAGCAGTCAGCAGACATGAGAAGACAGTGTTCAAGAAGAAAGAAAAAGAAAACACAGAGTCGTCAAGCATGATTGCTAAAGGCAGTGTTCTGCTTATTGCACAAGGCTGCAGGGTAACTGACTGAGGGAGTTATTTCTGAGTGTATTTCGAAAAGCTGGGTTAGGATAGAAAGCCTTGTGTGGTCATAGGTCATGTTTTTAGACTCTGTTGAGGATAAGATTTTCTTCTTCAGTCTCATGGAAGCTGTCTGACCCACCACCACGACGACATTTATGTAGCAGACATTCTTATCCAGAGGGACATACAACAGGAGCCTGTCACACCCACAGCAGTGAGCAGCCTGGGGAGCAGTTGGGGGGTTAGATACCTTACTCAAGGGCACTTCAACCATTCTTGCTGGTCCAGGGAATTGAACAAGCAACCTTTTGGTCCCAAAGCTGCTTCTCTAACCTTTAGGCCATGGCTTCCCCTTTTACATTACATTTATGTTAATAAGTTCTCAATGGTTTACATACCAAGTGGCATAGTGGTGTAGTGGTTAGCACTGTCGCCTCACAGCAAGAAGGTTCTGGGTTCGAGCCCAGGAGCCTTTCTGTGTGGAGTTTGCATGTTCTTCCTCTGTCTGCATGGGGGTGCTCCGGTTTCCCCACAGTTCAAAGACATGTAGGTTAGGTTAATTGGTGGCTCTAAATTAAATGTGAGTGTGAATGGTTGTTTGTTTCTATGTTTCAGCCCTGTGATGACCTGGTGACTTGTCCAGGGTGTACTCTGCTTCTCACCCATAGGCAGTTGGGATAGGCTCCAGCTTGCCTGTGACCCTGCACAGGATAAGCGGTTACAGATAATGGATGGATTGATAGTTTACACACAAGATATTTGTCACAGCAAATACATTCATTCTGTTTGTCAGCAGAGTCTGTTTGCGAATAAAGAGACCACACAAATTTCTGCTGATAATCTCAGTTTGCATGCAAATTAATGCACAAGCAAGTAGAGGCATTTAATGTTAATGTGATCATAATAACAAGAAGCTTGTGAATTCTGCCCTCTGGCATGCGAGATAGTTTCGTTCTCAGATACATTGGCTGTGTTTGAAAGAATTTATAATTATCAGTATTTAACTGATAATAAATTTTACTAACTTAGGGGTTTTTTTCAATCAGTAATTGATTACTTACTTACTTAACCACATCCAACAGAAGCTGGTGATATGACAAAATTTTTCCTCCAGCTCACCCTGTCCAACATAGCCATATTACTGTAAGTTATTTTCTCTCCAAACCAGTGTCATTCTCAAGGACTTTCTTCAAAGTGATGTTTTGTCGCCCAACTCGTCTATGCACATCTGGAGTCCATAGCAGAACTCTATTAGCAGGTTCATTGTGTCTTGACATGTGCCCAGCCAAGGTGAGCTGCCAGCGCCTAAGGTGTCAGAAAGGCAAAGATTTGAGCCGTAAACTGCTTTATTTGTGATATGCACCTTCCAAGAAACTTTTTGGACTTTTCTCAGCATGCGAGTGTATATGCCGTCTGTTCTCTTTGTGAAATTAGGTGTCCATGACTCAGGACCGTAGAGGAAAATGGTCTCCACTGATGCCTTGAATAGCCTCATCTTCATTGCTTTCTTTATCGGAGAGATCCAGACTTTTGCAAGAGAGTTGAGAGCTCCCCATGCCTTTCTTACCCTGTTATCAATATCATACACTGTGCTTATACAGCTGTCTAGGTACCAGAAGTTGTCAATACGTTCAATCTCAGAACAATCTAGAAGCATTTGATCATCTGTTGTTGGATTAAGATGCATGTATTTTGTTTTACCAGCATTCAAGAAGAGTCCAGTGGACTGTGTTGCAACCTCAGCTCAGTCCTTAGCTTCATTAAAGGTGTTGTCCACCTTTGATTGATTGATTGCTCAACATTTAATATGGTCCAAATTCACATAAAATGTATTTCTTTATTTACAACTTAAATTAGTCAAGTCAAGTGGAGTTTTTATTGTCATTCCTCCAGCTGTGCAACATATAACAGTACGCAAGAATACATGAAGTGTGCAATGAATGCAGAAGAATAAATACACAGAACTGAATTATAAATACACAGAACATGGGCTATCAACTATTTGTAGTGTAGCAGCAATATGTTTAGCATTCCATAAAGTGTCTGATGCAGCTTTGTAAAGTGCAGTGTACTCTGGTATTAAGTCATACTGGGTTAACCCAGGTGAGCGTTGGGAGGCAGCAAGGTGTTAAGTAATCTGACTGCCTCAGGGAAGAAGCTGTTGTCGAGTCTGCTGCTGGTGCCACAGATGCTCCTGTACCTTCTGCCAGATGGCAGGAAGCAAAGAGTCCATGGATTGGGTGAGAGGAGTTGCTCTCGGTCCTGGTGTCTTTGTGGATGCAGTGATTGTTGTATGAGGTGTTGATGGTAGGTAGAACGATCTTGATGATCTTTTCAGCTGTTCTCACAATCCACTGTCAGGTCTTGTGATCGTAGACTGTGCAGTACCTGTACCACAAAGTAAAACAGCTGGTCACTGGTCAGGATGCTCTCTCTTGTCCCTCTTTAGAAGGTGGTGAGGATGGGAGGGTGAAGATTGGCTGTCTTTATCCTTCTTGAGTAGGCAGGTGATGAATCCAGGAAAAATACTTAGTCATATGAATGCCAAAAAAATCGGATGCTCAAAATTTTGATGCTCTTAAAACAAAATATGTGCCATGGTGAACAGTCTACTTGGGATCTCCTGGAGTCTACAATCATGGCATCAGTTTTATCAATATTAAGAAATAGATTGCTGTTTCTACACCATTCTGTGAACTGGTTCAAATCCTCCCTGTATGTTGACAATGATACCCACAATTGTAGTTGTGCAAATAGTGATAGTAGTCAAGTCAAAGTCCCTCCTATGCCAGGACCTGGTCTTCCCAGGCAGTCTCCCATCCCGGTACTAACCAGGTCCTTAAGGCGCACTGGGCAACGCCAATCTCCACTTCTATAGCCCTTGGCCTCTTGCCTATACAGCTAGGGTTACAGTGTGTGTGCGGGGAAGCGGGTAGTCTTCTGGTAACCGTGAGAGTTTGACTCCCTACTCACATCTGTATTGCAGTGTGCCTTGCCAGATAGCAGTAGGTAAAATTTTTATGATGGTCTTTGGTATAACCCGACCACAAGCAGAACTTGAGATCTCCCACTCAAGAGGTGGACACGCTTACCACAAGGCCAACTCGCAGTAGTGATAGTAGTATATTCAATTAAGTAAATTATTAACAACCTGGCGACTTGTCCAGGGTGTACCCCGCCTCCGCCCATAGTCAGCTGGAATAGGCTCCAGCTTGCCTGCGACCCTGTAGAACAGAATAAGCGGCTACAGATAATGGATAGATGGATGGATTATTAAACAGCTTGTCTACTTTCTAGGGTGGCACAGTGGTGTAGTGGTTAGCACTGTCGCCTCACAGCAAGATGATTCTGGGTTTAAGCCCAGTAGCCGACGGGGGCCTTTCTGTGTGGATTTTGCATGTTCTCCCTGTGACTGTGTGGGTTTGCTCTGCTTTGCCCCACAGTCCAAAGACATGCAGGTTAGGCTAATTGATGGCTCTAAATTGACTGTAGGTGTGAATGGTTGTTTGTCTCCAATGTGTCAGCCCTGCGATAATTTGGTGACTTGTCCAGGGTGTACCTTGCCTCTTGCCCATAGTCAGCTGGGATCAGCTCCAACTTGCCTGCAACCCTACACAGGATAAGCGGCTACAGATAATGGATGTATTGTCTACTTTCTTCAACTGTTTAGAAATTATATTCAGAATGACTTGTTTAAAAAAGAATAGCATAGAGCTATTGATATGATGAAGTTTTACATCAGGAGATAATTAATACTTTCGGAAGCAGTTTGTAAATCTTTGTAAACATAAGTATTCTGACATGGAAAATGATTTTCTCCTCTTTCTAGTTTATCAGGAACATGCGATTTTTTTGTTTTCAAAACTAAGTAACTAAATCTAACTTCAAAAGAGAGATGTCTTCTTTTTCTTCTTGACAGTCCACATCCACATTCAGTTCGCATCCACATTCAGTCCACGTCCTACTAACGTCTGTTTGTTACTACACTGCATTCTGATTATCTTTCTCTGTGTGCTCTTTTTCATACACTTTGATGTCCACCCATCTCACTAGCACTCTTTTTTTTCCCCTCTACCTGCCACCCAATCTGTACTTGCTTCTCAGGGGACAGAGGGAACACATATCTATCTGAGGCTAATACCACCATAGGATGACTGTGAGATTCACAACCCCCCTGGGGAAATCCACACATTGCCTTATCTTTCAGTGAGTGTGTGTGTGTCTGTTGCACCGGAGTGTTTGTGAAGTGGGCTACAAGTTTGCTTTCTATTAGACGAGCACCCTGGTACATACTGTGCTTAGACATTCAAGAGATGTCTGCATATGTCTCATATAGTAAGTCTTTCTTTTCCACTAGAGGTAATGCTGGCTGATGAATTTTGCATGTTCTCCTCTCCATGTCCTGTTTGGGCTCCCAGTGGAAGAACCAAACGGAGACAGAAAGCTTTCTTGATGTGTATTGAAGTGGACGCTTGTGAGCTAAGCTAACCTGGTTTTATGAATCTTTTCCTGTACCAGTCACAGAAAAACACAGCAATTTCAATGCAAATGAGACTGTGTGCATGCAATCTCTTACTGTACATGAATGAACACATACACAAAGTATACACAGGCACATACATGGGCACACATACAATGGATGTGTAAAGTATAGAATTACAAATGTAGTGTTATTCTGTCATCATTGGAGCAATGATATCAAGGTGCAAAATCTTTCCACCATCCTTTCCTTTTAGTCATAGTTAGTCTTGCCGGAGTCCCTGCTTGCACTCAATGCAAAAGTACTCTTTCGGTGACACTGGGCATACTGTACTTAACAGCCTGTGTTGCCAAATCTTCCCTCTGTCTGTCCCTCTCTGTTGAGTTACATGTCGATCCTGAGACACCAATAATGCTGACCTCTTCTGCTCTTCAGACCTGCCTGATCCATCCTGATGCCCTATGTCTGGCTGGAGTCTCATCACAATCACCCCATATGGACAGGCGAAAGTCACACTTGGAAGACGCTCTGGACACTTACAGTTATACATTTATGTCTGAGGACTACATTCGACTTGCTAACTTTAGGACTACAGTTGTCATGAACGGTTTTGCACGCAAGTTTATCAGTGAATAGTTTCTAACTTCAACAAAACAGACTTCACGTTAAAACTATAATGATTTTCCTGGTTACACAGTTGTACTTTGTGACTATATAGGACACCATTATAGAAGCAAGTTATTTATAATCACACTATCTGTTATGACCCAGATGAGGATGGGTTCCCTTTTGAGTCTGGTTCCTCTCAAGGGTTCTTCTTTATGTCATCCGAGGAGGTTTTTCCTTGCCACCGTCACCTCAGACTTTCTCATCAGGGATAAATTAAGGATAAAATTCTCATGTTTAAAGTCTTTAAATTTCTGCCAATGTCTGTTGTTAAAAGCGCTATACAAATACATTTGACTTGACTTCTCTATATAGATAGTGTATATTAACACTAAATGGATTTGCAGCGAGGAATCATTTCTGTAGAATTAGAAAACCCCTCACTGAAAGAAAGAAAGAAAGAAAGAAAGAAAGGCAGTGATATTTGAATGGTTTAATGGCGGTGCAGGAGGAGCATTAGTAAAAACCAAGTGTGTGTGAGGCGAGCTGAAGTGCCTGGCTGATTAATTTGTTTGTAGATTACTATTGAAAGTGGATTGATAAATTGGAGATAGTAAAATAGGTAATCAGCTGTACATGCACTCTTGCCTTTTATTTCCTTCCATTTCTCATCCTCCTTCTTTATGTCTTTCTCTCCAGTCTTTCCTCTCTTATTAATCCGACACACTCCGACCTTTTTTCTCTTTCCATAATATTAACCCTGACAATCTGTCATCAGAAAGATGCACCAATCCATATATTGATATTTCCATCTTCACTACACACCTGCATACATATACACGAGCACACGCTCCTACCCGTCGACTTGAATGATATGGAGTGGCAATGGAGTACCTGAGGGAGTGCTGTCCTAATTTCATAGTGACAGACACACACATAAAAAAGACTCAAGGGCAGACAACTTCTCTCTCACACACGCACAGATTCACCCTCATTCCTTATATATGAATGTCATTCAATGTGCTTAGCAGGGTTAACATTCACACTGGCTGTTGTGTGTGTGAGCATGCTTTAAAACACATGTTACATTAACCGCATTGAGTAAACGCTCTTATCCAGAGCAGCAGTTGGGGTTAGATGCCTTGCTCAAAGACACTCCAACCATTCCTGCTGGTCCAGGGAATCAAACCAGCAACCTTTTGATCCCAAAGCTGCATCTCTAACCATTAGGCCATGGATTCCCCTATGAATATGTTGTTCATGTTAAGATTACCTCCTCTTCACTAAATAACACTCATTTTATCTTTCCCAAATCATACTGCAAACACTTTTAGCTCACAAAACAATATTAGCGTCCTGTATCTTAATTTACTCTGAAGTACATAAATTAAATGTCAAATGGCGGAATTTGTTTTATATTACTGTTTTTTCCAGCTAAGATTGACCACAGGTTCACCCTCATTGCTCACAACAGAATACAAAAGCATGATCAGCATGGTGAACATGGTGTGATATGATATTGAGGGTGGCACGGTGGTGTAGTGGTTAGCACGGTCGCCTCACAGCAAGAAGGTTCCGGGTTTGAACCCAGCGGCTGGCGAGGG
>JANZLB010000014.1:35518150-35534509 GCA_026167865.1 Notarius quadriscutis
CCTTCATGAAAGTGTTTGATTTTCTTACAGGTGAAGCCGCTTCCTTATTCGACACAGAAAACCCAGATTGGTTTCAAGCAACTCGGGCATAAAAAAAAAAAACCTCAACAAGGAGGGACATGCGCGATAAATCCTGAAAGAACAGAACAGATTAAGAGCAGAGAGCCGGAGCTTTGATTCTGTTATCAGAGGAACACAGTCCTGTGCAGAATATTTATATATAGTGGTGGATTTTTTCCTTTTTTTTTTTTCTTTTAAACATGTGGATTTTGGAGATCTTTTCGGATCGTTGTCTTGATGGAAGATCCCACCACGATCCAGTTGTAACCTCTTGGCAGAGGCAGCCAGATTGCCTTTTAAAATCCATTAAGGCCTGTATTGGACCCAGGTTTCTGGAAGCAAATCCGCTGCATCACAGATCCTACGCCATACTTGCATAATGCTCCCCCCGCCCTGGATTCTGTTTTGGTTTTAGCCTCTGTTAGATCAGCCCTGCCGATGTTGTTCAGCTGTGCTCGTCTCTTCTCCGTACTAAGCCTCGGTTTCCTCGCCCTCTTTCCGAATCACGGCCGGAATGCTAAAAAATCGGAACGTGTCACGATTACTGCTGTGACCACAACCATGTACAGCACAAAGATACGGCATAGCTAAAATGCGCATGTGTGACTGTTTTGTATTGATCCCCGCATTTGTATCTCCACCAACATGGCTGACATCCGGGTTTCTATTTTGCTTTGACGTCGCTTGCAAGTCAAGGATACCTGTGACGTGTACTTTTGTTAAAATATTTGAAGTTTAATTTTTTTTTTTTCCCTTGAATTGATATGCTTCTGATTTTATATTTATGTTCAGTTTGAGATGAAGCAAATTCACCCAAACACAATTTTTCCATGTTTTCTTGACCCAATTTTGATCAAGGGTGATGATGATGATTCTGGCGCTGGCTGTATGTTCATATTTTTATTTTTATTTTAAGTCCAGGGTGCCAATAATTCTGGAGCCTATTATATATTCAGTGAGCTAATGCTGGTGTAACACTTCAGAGAGCAAGGAATTTGCGTCTTTTCTGTATAAACTGATTTATTGTGGAAGGTTCTGCTCGGTTCCTGACTGGCCTTTGAAGCCTCTGTAATATTACGTTAACGATTTGAATGGTGTAGTAACTTTACTATCGCTGTGTATTGGTTTGTTCAGGCTGTAATGTGTCTCACAATAGTGTTGTAAAGCAGAAGTGTGTGTTTAAGATCAGATGAAGCGAGCGAGAGCTTGTGAACAGACTCCCTCTTTCTCTGTCCGGCCCGTCAGATGGTGTGATTAATGCAGCTAAGTACTTAATGGCTGGATCAAAGAGCTCACGCCTGTCGTCTCTGAGGAGCAGCACGGCCCTGTCATGCAATCTGTTCTCTCTCTTTCTCACACACACACACACACACACACACACACACACCATTTTTTATATTCTTTATAATTTTTCAGCTCCGTTATTAAATTCACACGTTTTAAAACCTTTCAAAGCCCGATTATAGTAGAGTACACTTCGGTTTACGAATGTTTGCCAAATAGAACATTAATGTAGCATCATGTCGACTTGGGATAGGATCTTCTATTTTGATACTTGCATTATGTAAATGTCGCCATTGGTGAATTAAAAAACAGAGACGTAGTCTCACCATATTCACCGAGCCTGGGTATACTCTAAAAATAAACACGGGTGATTTTATTTTAAAAAAATCTTATTTCAATCTTCAAAAGTGGCATGCAAATGTAATAAAGGTGCGGCACAGACTTACCACTTCTCTACACTGAGTCACGTAAAATACTTTTGTTTTGAAATCGATAAAATAAATCACAATTCCACCTTACCTTTGAATAGTTTTAGACCAAACTTCGGAGCATCTTTAGTGCTTTTAGGAACAGCATTTTCTTTCTTGATTTGTCATTTTTCCTCACTTACGATGACTAAGCAATTGGCCGTCATTTTGCCGAGTGACTCGAGATGATTATTGAGAAATAGCCTGAATTTCTTGACCAGTCAGCACACATGATTTCCTATAATCTTACTTAGACTTAGACTTAGGGGCTCCCACGTCTTAAGATGCATGAGCCAAGGTTGTTCAGCTGTTTCTGTCTGCGGCTAGCCGCAACACATCTCTCCATCCCTTGCCGACTGACCGGAGGTCCCTCTTGACTGACTGATGCCAGTTCATCTTTGGATGTGACCTCTGCTGCTGCCTATGGAGGTTCCATTGGAGAACTTGGCTGGCAAGTCTTTCTGGCGGAAGTCTGACGACATGTCCCAGCCAGCTTAGCCGACATTTGCATATGATTGTTGACACTGGCTGTTGACTCATTCGGGATCTTACTTCTTTTCTATAATCACCTGTGTATTTATATTAAAACCACTTATTTCCGAGATAGTACTTTATAATACTAAATCTATGGTGTGTGTGTGTGCTGCAGGTTTATCGGCAAGACTGCGACACATTTGGCGTGGTGGTAAAAATGCTTGTGGCGAAAGACCCGTCACTGGAGAGACCCATCCAAACTTCGCTGAGGGAGAACCTGCGTGAGATCGGCTTGCGCTGTGTTGAAGCCATGGAGCAGTTTATCCAAGAGTATGACTCAAGAGAGCCTGGCACATCATCCCAGTCTCAGAATCACTGACACACACAAGCACACACACACCTGAATCTCCTGACATAAATTTTGGACAATGCCGACAACCTCAGGCAGTAACCACAGAAGAAAAAAATGACCAACTACATCCACGATATAGTTTTTCACTGGCAATGCATTCATGAAGGAAGGTCTGAGACTTTAGGCACAGCACAGGATAATGACTTTGTAAAGCAGTGCCAGTGGAATAGTGCATTCTTCAGTCCTGTCTACATGAAGGGAGAAACTCAATACCCACACACATACAGTAGTTGTGTAAGAATCACAGGTACTCGGTGTGGTAAATACTGCAGTAGCATTTCAGCTGTTCTCTCCAACGCTAGTGTGAGAATGCCATAGCTTTTGGACAGATCTGTGTTAAAGAAGATCTGCTTCTTGCCAAACAAAGCAGAATAAGCCTCCTGTATAAGGTGTTGTAAAAGCAAAAATGGCTCTGATGTAACTATTATTTTTAGATTTATGTTCATATCACCACTAAATATTAAAATATGTGTCATGAAACAGCTGGTAAAATGCCTCAATAAAACATTTCTGCATGACTTTATTCTTGAGCCAACTCAATTGCTTTTGCACCCTCAGGCAACCATGGTAAATTACAGAAAATGTCCAGATAAAGATGAGGCTTAAAGGCAGCTGTATGTGCTGTTTTATTTATTTTCCTCAGTCGTTCTTAAAGAATTTTAGAAATCTCTTAACCCTGTTTTATACAAAGCTGGATACATTGGGTTATATGTTTATTTTCTGTCATCGTGAAAATAGTTTCTTCCTCCTAAAGACTTCATTACTTCCGAGTTATTTACAGTGGTCCTCCGTGGTATGAAGTTCTCTTCGAAAAGAAGTCTTGTTCTGAAAGGTAGATGTTTTCAGGACTCCATTTGAAATGTATATAACCTGTAGTAAGTAATCTATCTGTTTTGCTGTCTCTCTGTCAGTCTACTGGACCAGGCTATAGGCTTTGGTCACTTGAATATACTCACTTGCTTTTAATGATGGTAACCTTTTTTTTTTTAAGGTAATACAGATTATTTAAAACGGTCAAGTGCCAATATCATGTTCTTATTGAAAATCAATGGTGAATACTTGAAATGCGTGAAGAAAAGGTGCAAGAAGTTGACTGTAAAAACACGTAGATGAGGTTGCACAGTTAATATTGCCATTTCACTCCATTTTCAGTGAAGCTTTTCACCTATCAATGTTCTCATTTCTGTCTAAATAAAGATTAAGAAGCTTGTATGTGTACAATGCAGTTCTTATGCTTTGGGTCTGAGCACTCAGATTTTACCGTGAAGACAAAATTAGTGGTTATAGGTGGTATACAAACCACTTACATTGAATGTTATATTTCTACAGTTCACATTCAGTATGTTTACATGCACGCTAATATTCCACTATTATTCCAAATATTACAATGTTCGGAATTTGATATGGGTCATGTAAACAGCATAAACAGCATATTCTGTTTGGATATTCCGAATTTGGCCTTATTCCAAATTTATCATTTTCCAAATAAGATATATGGGGTATGCCGATATCTCAATTGGGGTTTTTATGTCAATTTGTGGCACGTGGCATATTGCTTGTTTATAGTTAGCTCTGTGCGTTGTACACAAACCAACTAAACAATCAGAGTATGCACGGCTGCACACTCTGGGTGGTGTAGTGGTTAGCACTGTCGCCTCACAACAAGAAGGTTCTGGGTCTGGGTTCGAGCCCAGCAGCTGACAGAGGTCTTTCTGTAAAGAGTTTGCATGTTCTCCCCGTGTCTGCATGTGTTTCCTCTGGGTGCGCCAGTTTCCTGCACAGTTCAAAGACATGCAGTTAAGTTAACATAGGGTGGCCTTAGGCTGAGGTGCCCTTGAGAAAGGCCACCTTACCCCCAACTGCTCCTCGGGCGCTGTTAGCATGGCTGCCCACTGCTCTGGGTATGTGTGTGTGTTCACTGCTTCAGATAGGTTAAATGCAGAGAGGAATTTCACAAGTGTGTGATGAATAAAGTTATGCTTTCTTTCTTTCTAATGACACCCCCCATGTTGTTTTGAAAAGCAAATAAAGTAAATTGGCACGTGTAACTCACAAAGGTAAAATCTTTAGACAATCACTCTAAAAAAACAACCTTTATTGCACTCTTGATGGCAGGTTTTGGAAAGAAACCTGAAGAATTGCATTACTCTCGCCTTTGATTCATGAAATGAAAAATCTCTATTGAAATTTCTTTTTAGTCATACACTAAGTTTGGATAAGTAACTTATACATGTTCGATAAGTAATACTTCTTTTCCCCCCACTTGTTTTTCCGAAGAAGGCTGCTCTGTTTGTTGTTTCGTGTGTGTGTGTGTGTGTGTGTGTGTGTGTGTGTTTTCTCCCCGCCTACATGCTACAATAATCCTGACCCAAGGTGTGGTGTGTCAGTGATTCAATCTAAATTCATAAACACACCCTGATTGATTCATGTTTTTCGCCAGATTGAACTCTCCTATGAGCAGTTGATTGACCTTTATGACCTCAATGTTGTGAATTTTCATTAGACCTCATTTATATGATCCCCCCGCCCCCTTTTCCCATTCGTTTTGTAATTATGTCATAAAAAAGATTCCTAATTTTGCAATTGCTCATAACAACCTTCAAGCACATTCACTCAGATATTGAACTTTGTCTTAGAACACACAAACACACTCACATACGCTCATTAAACATTTCAGCAGGTACCCTAAGTGGGAGAACCTGTTCTGTGTCTGCTTGCTGCAAATGCAAAGCAAGTGCGTCTTCGTGTCGTGTTCCAGCTTGTGCGAAACCGTCAGGAGCAAACACGAGCGCACACATTTTCACACGAAGGAGGGAGAGATGAAGGAGAAAGTTGGAAAAACACTAGATGACTAGTGAATGAGTGGACATGGGTTTGAAAAGGATGGAAGTTTGAGAAGATGCTACTGTAAGGCACACTGCGCGTAAATTGTTTGTTTGAGTAACAGTCAGGCAGCAGTATTTCTGGGGGTGAATGGGTTAATGTCACAACAAACAACAGTTCTCTGGTTGTCTCTATGCAAACGTATCTGCGTATCGTGGAAAACATCATGCCATGCATTTACCACACACTTCCTTACATTTTCAGAGACTGTACAAACAAAGCATAGTTCATGATTGGTGTGAATTGAAAATAATGAATGGCTTGCTGAATCCTGAATGGTGTGTTCCACCTCTCTCTATATAACTTCTGCTGTTCAGGTTAAGGAGAAATAAGTGTACAATAATATTTGTCCATTACACAGGAAAGATGGCGATTTACCAGATGGCGTCACCGTGGAGAAGGAAATACTGCGATTTGACAGGCCTCTTAGATTAACAGACAAGGGAGTGTACGAATGTGTAGCCACCAATATTGTGGGATCTGGGAAAATGGACATGGGAATAGAAATAACAGGTATGCATGTCTACGTTGTTGTTTTTTTTTCTTTTTTAACTACTGTTTATCCTATAGCTGTCACAAGTATGGACTGGTCTGCCTATTCCAGTTAATACAAAGCACATAAACAAAAGTGCTGTTTACACCATACAGTAGTTAGGCTTTTCATTTATCTACAGTGAAGTATTATATATTTCATCAGGAAAAATACAAGTATATACTTCATTGGTACAACAGCACTGTGACCTAACATTTCAAGAACCTCATCCAAGTTTCATTTCCAGTTTTCTGACTTTGGTTGTACATCTTTTCAGGTGCTTATCTTTACTGACCCCTAGTGCTTGTACAATCACATGCACAGGACATTACAATTTTATGAGACATTTAGAAGGTTAGGTGAGATGGAGTGGGTGTATACACTAACAGGTGTGTGTTTGTTGTATCTCTGTGTGTCCACATGTACAACAGAGGAACCAACAAATCAGACAACTTTCAACAGCCTCCTGCTGATCATCATCGGAGGAGTTTCGGTGGTGTTGGTGCTTATTTTAGTGATTGCCGTAATAACAATAAACCGACATCACAAACAAAAAAACAGAAAACTGACAAGGGAGCTGGATGAGAAGAAGTAAGAAGAAATATTTCTCGGTCATTTATCCACAGTTTATTACACTGGACTAGTCAGCACATCATGTTCAGTATAAACGCATCATTTCATCCATATTCAAAATCTGTCATTCATTATAGATCAGTCAAAGTTTTAACCAATGTCTCTACTGAAGAGTCTTCTAAAAAAAAAAATCATGATCTCTCTCTCTCACTCTCTCTCTCTCAGGGAAGAAATTTCCACTCTATCCAGACAGGCCTCAATCAGAAGAGTTGCCTCAAACAGCATAGATACTAAATACCAGGTATGAGTTTACACACCCACTATAACAATTATAACAACCCTCCAACAATGGAGCCTCATGTTTTAATTGGTTGCAATTTTCCACAAAATCGAGGCATACATGAGCTGATAGCCGACGAGGCGCGTAGCACCAAGCTGGCTAGAAGCCTTGTAAGACGAGATTGAGTGGAATAACTGTTTTATTCTATCCACATTCACTGGATTTTGAGAAACAGCATTTTTATTTTTATTTTTTGTAAATTTGATAAATAAAAACTGTATACAAAACATCCGACAAAATCATTTCCACTTTGGCGCACTTCTTAAAAACCTATCAATGGCTGCACGAACTGACTTTAGTGTCTTTTTATTTCTGTACAAAGTGCCGTCTTGCTGTCGTGCCGAGATATAGAACAGCTTTAGACGTTTATTTAATTATTCGTTGGACATTTCAGTTCTGTAATTTTCAAACTTCTTCAAGCTTTTGAACCAGTCTAAAAAAAATTCAACAAATTTTAATGCTTAAAGATGAAGAATGTAAACAAACCGGCGAAATGACACCAGCAATTTGTGAAAAATGTGATAATAACAATTATAATTATTATTGAAAAATAAAAAAGATACATTCTTACTATCAAATACTTTTATTCCATATTTTGTTGCTTTTTTGTATTTTATTTTTTGGGGGGTTTGTTTTCGAATAGTTTTTATTTCGTCCTCGGTTGGTTCAGTAACGCTCGCCACCATTTTGTTTTTCTCTACTCACAGTATATGAACTGATATCCTAGTAGTAGAGTAGCCAATCAGAGCTCACCACTGCTCATATCCAGTGAATGCGGATAGAATAATTTCTATTATTTCTAAAGAAAGAAAAACTGTACAGTGGATGGTCCTTGGAAATGGATCAAGCATCCATTTCTGGAAGGAGTCTTCAGTGTTCGTGTTCTGCAACATCAAAAATAAAGCTGTAACTTTAAGTTTTCCGAAATGGGAAAAGAAAAGAAAAGAAAAGCTGACCTTTTGAAGCCGGTGAAGGAATGATTGTTTGTAGGGGCTATAATGCATGATAACAAGAATGAACTTGTTTCACAGCCCTTCCATAACATTAAATATAACTATCCACTCACCGGCAACTTCATTAGGAACACTTATGCATAAACCTGCTATTTGTTTTATGCAGTTCCCTAGTCAGCCAATCGCTCGACAGCAGCATGATGCATCAAATCACGCAGATACAAATCAAGAACTTCAGTTAATGTTCACAATGTTCAAACATCAGAACGGGAAAAATCGTGATCTCAAACTAGCGTGACTTCCTTTCACTGTGGCATGGGTGTTGGTTTGAGTCAGATGGGCTGGTTTGAGTATTTCAGAAGCTGCTGATCTCCTGGGGTTTTCACACACAACACTCTCGAGAGTTTACACAGACAGAATGGTGCGAAAAACAAAAAACAGTCAGTTAAGAGAGGGACAGTTCTGTGGATGGAAACAAACACCTTGTTGATAAGAGAGGTCAGAGGAAAATGGTCAGATTGTTTTGAGCTTTTTTTTTTTTTTGCCAGGAAGGATATAGTAACTCGTAGCAACTCTTTACAACCGTGGTGAGCAGAAAAGCATCTCAGCATGCAACAGAAGAAGAACACATTGGGTTCCAGTCCTGCAGCCAAGAACAGGAATCTTAGAAAGAATCAAGAACAAGTCCCTATTAAAGTGGCCAGTGAGTGTATATGGCAGTGCAAAAAGTGAACCAAGCATCAGTTATTAGCTTCAATGTTCAGTTTGAATTGATTCATGTTGATTCATCCCTGCTTCTTACCTACAAGCATCAAGGAGAAGAAGGGGAGGTAAGACGAAATATTATGAGATTGATTCAGTGTGCTGGGGGGTTTTATTGTGGTGGGAGTATTTACTGTGGTGTACTGTGTGGTGTTAAATTGTATGTGTACATTGTGAAAAAGCAAATGCATATTTTCCTACATGTGTATGGCCTTGTATTCCTTATTTTGGACTGTATATGGCTTGCAATGGCAACTGTTTGTGCTTAAATGTTTGTTTTGTGAATAAAGCATTATTGAGTGTTGTTGCTGTTGTTGTTGTTTCATAAAGGGTGTCATGGATTTTTCTTTTTTTTTTGAGTGTGTGTTTGGATGTGTTCCTCACAGAGAAGTTGGATGAGATGCTGAGTTCTCCAAAAGAGCCTGTCGTGGTGATGAGACAACGACCTTCAGACGCAGACTCCAGAGCAGCCACTGTGAAACAGAGACCAACCAGCCGGCGCATCACACAGGCAGAGATTAGTGTAAAATACACGCACATATACATAGCACATGGTTCATATTTATTTCAAATGATCAGATAAACATAATACTTGATAAATGTAATACTTAATAAACTATTTTACTTAAGCTGTTTTGTGTGTGTGTGTGTGTGTGTGTGTGTGTGTGTGTGTGTGTGTGTGTGTAGTCTCTTTTGGAGAGGCAGGGGATGCAAATATCTCCTGGAGTGTCTCTTGGTGTGGATAAAAGTCACATACAACTGCAAGGGATGACCAGAACCAAATCATTTGGTAAAATCATGAATGTAGTTATTATATGTGGGCGCTCATGCGCATGATCACATCATGAACCTTCTTGCAAACATCTTATAGTAACTTGTCTTGCACATGAAATGTATTAATGCTTCATGAGCATAATTCACTTTGTTCAGGTGCACCAGAAGATGAAAGGATATCTGCTTTAATTGGGGAGCACCGCTTTCCAAGAAGCTCCTCAATGACTGACAGCTTCCGACAAGACAGTATCCCACCCCCTCCACAAACTGCACCTCCTCCCCCTCCAACACCATACTTTCTGGAATCAGGTCCTCCGCCGTCTTTCTTGCCTCCTCCGCCTCCAACACGTGCAGCCAATCAGACCCGTTCAAGCTTCCGGCCAGGTGCAGAACCCAAGCTCCATGGTCCTGTCATGACGGACCGCCAGAGGAAGGCTCGTTCTATGATTATCCTTCAGGACACCGCCCACCTTCCAGTAGAGCCCGCCCCCATTCCCAGGCCAGCGACACCTACCTCTGGGGCAGCTCCTCCTGAGCGTGGTCGTAGGCGTGGCCAACCTGTGGAGAACCCGTATGCTAATGTGGGCCGTTTGAGTGCAGTCTATACCCCTACCAAACCCCAGCGCAGGAAGAGTCCACTGGTCAAACAAGGTCAGGTTGAGGAGGGCACAGCTGCCCAGGCTGGTACTGGTAGGGATCCCTCTCCCCTAGGAGGATCTCGGATCCCTCACAGCAGTCGAGCAGAGCAGTTTCAGCAGCAGGTGCTCTCTGAGAGGGCTAGGATTACACCTCCGGGAGCTCGTCGCAGGACCAGCGTGTTCCTTTCTGTTGAAGGGAGCACCACTGAGCCTCAAACCACCCCCTTACTATCCCAGTCACATTCAGTGGATGAGCTGGCTGAGCTACCACCTCCAGCACCCATGCTTTCTCCTGGTCTGCCCCCAGGGGGTTCCACGTTTATACATCCTCTCACCGGGCGTCCTTTGGACCCCTCCTCTCCATTAGCACTTGCTTTGGCTGCAAGAGAGCGTGCACTCAGTGGCCGTACTACGCCCACTCCCACACCCACTCCCTCACCATCACCCACTCAGGGTAGAGCAGTGGAGAGACCAGAGACAGAGGGAGGAGTCACACCACCTGCTGCTCTTGAGGCTTCACCTTCTGATTCCTGGAGAGAAGAGCCTCTAAGCATCACAACAGAAACTGCTAGTCAGGTGACAAATGGCAGTCCTGTATCTGGGCGAAGTTTGGAGGACTCCATGGTGCCACCAACCGTGCAGATCGTCCAACCAGCATTGATTGACACAGAGCACAGCCAACCAGTAGTTCCACCTTCCATGCCTTCACCTGCCCCAACCCTCTCAAACCTGGCAGGGCGGAGCATGACCATGAGCTCAGAGGAGGACGCAGAGCCCTACACAGTCACCTTGCCCCCTGCACTTCTCTCATCTAGTGATGAAGAAACCAGGGAGGAGCTCCGAAAGATTGGCATTGTCCCTCCCCCACAACCCTTTGCCAATGGCCTTCTAATAAAGGAAACGCCCAAAGTCACCATCAGCATTTCTCCAGGGGCATCTCCAAGGCCTTCTATAGCAAAGATCTCCTCTGGCAAAGCAAGTGACTCCACGGCAGACTCTGGTGTCGAAGACCCCCACATGGAGACTACTAGTACTGTTTCCACAGTCTCCAGCATGTCCACTTTGTCATCAGAGAGCACAGACTCTGCCCACGCCAGCAAGCCACGTTGCGGGGTGGGCCGCGGCCGCCCCGTCCATCTCAGGGACCCACTGCTTAAACAGTCGTCAGACAGTGAGCTGCTTCCACACCCACCCAGCACAGGCCCTGTCCGCCCACGCTACCTGTTCCAAAGACGTTCTAAACTCTGGGGGGAGGAGCCCAGGGCTCAAGTGGGCATAGCTGATGATAGTAGGCCTGCTGCAATGGGGGCAGAGTTACTAAGTAAAGATACGCATTCTCTAGGGGAGGAGCCACCAATGGGAGCACTTGATCCTGGCAGAAGGTCACCAGTGGGTGGCGCCAGGTAAGAAGCTTCTGTGAGTCTCAACTAATGGTTCGCACACTTGCATGTACCGCACCAAAATCTTCTCAAACTTTTGAGCAACACCCACCACCACTGAACACAGCTGTTAGTGTTATACGGGTTTCGTTTACACACCTCACGCAAGCACATAACACACTTGTGTGTCTCTATATGTCCTTGCAGATGTGGAGAGAATGGAGAAGAGAGTAAATCGTAGGTTTTTAGCTCTGTGGGTAAAAGACACCTCTTCGTCCAACTAATTTTCACTAAAATTCCTTACTGCATCATAACTTATAGACGCAATTATCATGCATGGCTTTTATTAACGTATATTAAAGCCATAAATTGACTAATTCCAAGCTTAAAATTCTAAGCTTAAAGCATTGAATATACTGTATGCTGTATAGTTTCAGCTAAGTAGGTCTTTCAGTAAACCCCTGAGGTAGGTTTTAGCTTCAATCTAATTTCAGAATTTGTTTTTAAATGGAAAACCAAAAATAGAGCTGCACACTAACTGTTTTGCTTACAGCACTAACTGTATACTGTCTTCCTATAAGGATATTATACTGTCAAATGCAATGTCTTTTCCTGTATTGTGACTGACTTGAGCGTTTTGGTTTCATTATTTAACTTGCCCTCTCAAACCCCTGTTTCTCCCCATCAGACTCTTCAGCAGCCTTGGCGAGCTCCACACCATCTCACAAAGGAACTATGGCACAACTTTCACTATCCGCCCAGGAAGTCGCTACCCAGTAACCCGCAGGACACCCAGCCCGGGGGCCACTCCAGAGCGAAGTGAGCCTCTGGGTCCAATGCGTACATTTGGTCCCCACCACCACCACCATCACCACCATACCATCCTCAAGTCCTCCAGCCTGAGCCTCCCACAGGAGCCCAAAGAGGTGCGCTTTGTCATGCGGAGTGCCAGTGCTCGTGCCCGCAGCCGCTCCCCTTCCCCGTCACCCTGTGCCTCCCCATGCCCCTCACCGGTCCTGGGCGCCCCGCTCTTGGCCCTGCGGCCCTTCAGACAGCGCCCTCTTGCACTGTGGAGCAAGTATGACGTAGGCGAATGGTTGGAGAGCGTGGGACTAGGGGAACATCGTGCCCGCTTCTTAGAGCATGAAATTGAAGGTGCGCATCTACCTGCGCTCACCAAGGACGACTTAGCTGAATTGGGAGTTACACGGGTGGGGCACCGGATGAACATTGAGCGTGCACTCAAACAGCTGTTGGAGAGCTCAGGAGCTTAATAAATTCTAGAGAATAGAGTTAAATAAAATCCTTGCCAAATTGTACCACTATTACTTGCAGGCCAGCAGCCAAGCTGGCTAAACGATTCCTCAGCCTCACACAAACCCTCCCTCATGACTAATCCACTTGATTATACACATCCAAGCACAATCCCAAAACGTAAGACCTTTACGCTATTTAGTCACAATTGGCGTATAGTCTGTAGACTGTGTTGATTGATGGGCCCTGTGCCCTGGAAGGGATCCATCGAGTCAGTGGGCTGGACTGGCATGGCTGCTATATTGCAAAAAGAAAAAGTAAGGATCTCAGTAATTCACTGTTGGGAGAAAAAAATAGACCTTTTAAAGCCAATGCTTCCATGTGCCCAGGGTTTACAATTCATGATATTCACAGTCTTTCAGTCAAAAATGCCTTGCAGGAAACTTAGAATTTCATAAAACAACAAACTGGATGAGGCTTGTAAGTGTACAAGTGACAATCTCCCCTTAAAGGTGCACTATGTGGATACAAACTCAAAGCAAACTTTTGCTTTTTCAAATAGGCCATAATTAATAATAATAATAATAATAATAATAATAATAATAATAATAATAATAATAATAATAATAATAATAATAATATGAGCTAATCTTTGTGTGGATGTTTGAACTGGTTCCACTATTATTTATCATTTAATCTGTTTGTGATTTCTTTTTTTCGGTAACAATGTACGTACTCATCTGTTTGTAGCATAAATGAAATCATTTGATAAAGAAATTAAAAAATAAAGAAATAAAGGCAAGGGATAGCAAAATGTTCTAAGCTAATTAAGCTAAAAATATCAGTGATCAGCATCAAGTTTCAATCATTTAGGATGATGTTCAGTGTAACGATCCAGCATAATGCACCTTTAACCCTAAAACAACCTTTCATAATACAAGTGTGGCCTTGAGATAGTACTGCCGCCATTCAAATTTGATAAAGAAGAGTATTTTCAGGAATACAGTCAGTTTTATATGTAAATGATATATGGGCGTATATATTCAAACAACAGAATGTATGAGTGTTAAACGAGATATGCGTCTTATGCCCTGTGTGTGTGTTTATTTTATCATATTTTATCTTTGTTACGTTAAATATGAATGAATAGATTGAACATAAGCCCAATCATAGTTACTATCTCCCCCATAGTATTCCTTGTGATTTCTTAGATCGAAAATATTTGCAGTAAAGAAAACCTTTCGTAAACTTAGGAAATGAGTTGAAATACAGCTTATTAGTTTTTTTGTCATTTATGAATAAATGTGAGGTGAGATTGTATATTGAGTATTTATTTTCAATTAGAGAGATACTTCAATACTATGGGGAGTAGGTAGCAGTTTTGTTACCTTTTTGTGTTCTGGATGGGTGTCATGATTTAATGCAGATTTGTAAAATTACTTGATTAATAGATTGTTCTTTTGTGTAATTGGGAATTTTGTTATAAAACAGGCTTTGGTTGAGTGAAAAGTTTATGCTACTTAAGGGCTTACAATCATGCTAATCGTGTTTATGATGCACACGTGGACTGACACGATTGTACACTTTTCAAAAGAAAGAAAGATGCTCATGTGATATCGATCACTAACCAACTACATTATCAAGGAGTCGAAGAGGCAGTTGTTTTTTCTTCTTTTTTTTTTGAATTACAAGAGCCATGAAAACCAACAAGCCGCTGTACAATCTTTCGAGTTCAAATTATGATAATAGGGAAAAAGGCTTTTCTTGTAATGCTGTGAAAACATCCGGGGACTAAGGTGCCTCGAACACTGCCTTCGATGACATCCAAACTTAGCACAGTAATGTGGTTTCAATTCAATCCAATCTTTCTCCAATAACCAAAGTAATTGATCAGTTCAATGGCGGTTCTGAAATCGGATCCGTTTAATCATAATGTTAAACGCGAGATAAATTTCACGTCTATCTGTCGCCAGAATCCTACCACGTAACTCAAGAGGCTCACACTTGCCTCTCATCCAGATGATACATTTGCACAAAGTGGAGGGTGCTACTTTCTTATAAGCCATTTGCATAGAACACTGCTGTTCTCTCTCTCTCTCTCTCGCTCTCTTTCTCTATCTCTCTGTCTCTCTCAGATGCACAAACACATCCCACTCAAGCACAGAATGATACACAGCTTCATGGACGGTTGACAGTACCCAGTATGCAGCTGGCAGTCTCAGTATGGATGTAATATCCATCAGGGTATAACAGATCTTGAGCGTGTAAGAGCTGTTGAATTGTTAAAGCAATGAACTACTATGATGACTGGTCAGCGTGTGGCACCCACTCACTCAATTTAGGAACTAAAAGGACCTCTTCCTTTGGAGTTTTGATGTTTTTTTTTTTTTTAATGTAATTGTTGTTGAATTTAGTTCAGTAATTCAAAGTACAAAGTCTGACCATGTATACTTTCAAGAGAATATTGTACCCAAATAATAAGTTGACATATTTATAAATCTATTGCTCATGGCTTTGAGGATGAATCTGGCACATTGTCCTGGATGAAATGAAGTGAATTGAAATGAAACAAAACAGCCTGGCCATTTCTGTGTTGTGTTCATCCACCTCTATGGTTCGAGTCCTGTACTGCCACGAAACTGCACTCGACTTGATCGCTCGATGTTTAGCCGATAAACCGATGAGATGAAAACAAACACGGTGCAGTGTCATGGACATCCAGGACACGAATACGAGAAAGATACTCTAAAGCAATTAGAAAACGAAAAGCAAACTCCATGTTGATTATTGTCTGTATAATGTGTCATGTGAGGTTTAAAAGGTGTTGAAAGATCAAGGAAGTTTCACTCGAATACAGTTGTGAGCAAGCCTATGGAAAACACACACCCTTCCAAAAAAAAAAAAATACAGTGCTCAGTTTCTATCCATGTGGAAGGTGTTTATGTTGAAATTTAAAACCTAACTACATGCCTTGTATGACAGTGTTTTTGATAAAGGAAACATGTTGAAACCTTGATGACAAGTCTGAATGCATTACCCCCTCGTTTGAAAGAAAACAAAACACTAATTCAAGCAAAAGGATGTCGATGATGATGATGATGATGATGATGATGATGATGATGATGATGGTCTATGATGAGTCACAGCTTCTGCTGTTCTGGTCACATATTTAAGCATTTCAAACAGTGCGTGATGAGTGGTTCAGTATTAGAGCACTTCTCAAATCTATGATAGTCCGCACAGTTAGGTTTATATCGCTCTCAGATATTGGGTTGCTTTTATCTGATTCCTTTTACGATGACTCAATGAGTAATTTAGGCCGCTATCCCTGAGACTCTAATAAAGTGTGGCAGCCTGGGAAAACCCACTGCAAAAAACTGAAAACTGAATTTGAGGAGAAAATTCCTTAATGCTAGTGAAATTATCTTGCTGCATGGACTGATCATTTTACTTGACAAGTCATCTTGGAATAAGTTAGTTACAATCTAGAACTGGGTGGCACGGTGGTGTAGTGCTTAGCGCTGTCGCCTCACAGCAAGAAGGTCCGGGTTCGAGCCCCGTGGCCGGCGAGGGC
>JANZLB010000014.1:36447507-36459451 GCA_026167865.1 Notarius quadriscutis
CTTGTCCAGGGTGTACCCTGCCTTTCGCCCGTAGTCAGCTGGGATAGACTCCAGCTTGCCTGCGACCCTGTAGAACAGGATAAGCAGCTACAGATGATGGATGGATGGATAGATGGATGGAAGAAAAGCAGGCAAGCAATCTGTGACTGCAAAAAGCATTGAATGTTTCACACATCACATTTGATGGTCCATCTGGATATTAATAGCATATTACAGCTTGCTGAGTTTCCCAGGGTGAACACATTAGCACTAGATGCACTGAAAAATATAGGAAATAAGCAATTTGAGACATAGTACCAGTGAAAAGTTTGGACACCTTCTAATTCAATGTTTATTTCTTTATTTTTATTAATTAAAAGTCACATCATATCTTAAAGTAATGATGGACTGTCAATGCTGTTTACGATGTTGAGCGGTTCATGACATAATATGGATTAGTATAGTTGTGGAATAGGACTATTTCCTCTATTTTTATTATTTACTGTTTGATCTCAAACCCATTAAGAAGGCAAAAATTTGCACTAATTAACTTTTGACGAGGCACACCTGTTAAAAGCATTCCAGGTGATGACTTCATGAAGCTGCTTAAGATAATGCCAATAGTGTGCAAAGCGTCATCAAGGTAAACGGTGACTACTTTGAAGAATCTAAAATATGATACATATTTTGTTTATTTAACACTTTTTTTTGTTTACCACATAATTCCATTTATGTCCCATATGTTATTTCATAGTTTTGATGTCTTCAGTGTTGTTCTACAATGTAGAAAATAGTCAAAGTACAGAAAAAGCCTATGAATGAGTAGGTAATGTATCTCAACTTGGATATTTTCAACTGAAACTTTATTTAACCCAGTTACACTGATTGAGATATAATTATATAATACAGTAAATCTTGTTCCACATGCCGGATACAAACTATGTCAATGTAATCTTCAGCTAGAAATTACTATTCACTGAGAGTAATAAGCTGCTATAGTTTTAGCTCAGTCATCAGGGACAGAAAACATATAGGCCTTTTTGTCCAACATTGTATAAACCTTTGGAAATAACAATGAGTGATTACATGATATTAAAAAGGATTTTTTTTTTTTAAATTAATTGAATTTGAAATTCTGGGTAACAAGATTATCATTTACTGAAACAACTGCTTCTGAAAGGTTACCTGTGAGTAGGTTTTATGATGTCTGTTGCATTAAAAGCAAAGTCTGTAGTCACATATCACATGAGAAAATGATAAGGCATGGTACAATCCCAATTCCAAAAAAGTTGTGACGCTGTGTGAATTGTAAATAGAAGCAGAATGCGAGCATTTGCAAATCATGGAAACCATACATCTCATTGAAAATGGTACAAAGACAACATATCAAATGTTGAAACTGTGAAATGTTATTGCTTTTTGAGAAATATATATGCTCATTTTGAATTTGGCATCAGCAACACATTTCAAAAAAGTTTGGATGGGGCATGTTTACCACTGGGTTGCATCACCTCTACTTTTGACAACACTCTGTAAACATTTGGGGACTGAGGAGACCAATTGCTGTAGTTTTGAAAGAGAAATGTTGTCCCATTCTTGGCTGATATACTATTTCAGTTGCTCAACAGTTTGGGGTCTCCTTTGTCATATTTTGCACTTCATAATGTGCCACGTTTTAAATAGGAGACAGGTCTGGACTGCAGGCAGGCCAGTTTAGCACCCGGACTCTTTTACCACAGAGCCATTCGGTTTTAATATGTGCAGAAAGCGGTTTGGCATTGTCTTGCTGAAAGAAGGAAAGCCTTCCCTGAAAAAGAAGAATAACAACTTTATTCATAACGTGTACACTAAACACAGTGAAATTCATCTCTGCATTTAATCCATCTGAAGCAGTGAACACACACATGCACACACATGTGAACAATGAGCACACACATACCCAGAGTAGTGGGCAGCCATGCTACAGCACCCGGGGAGCAATTGGGGATTAGGTGCCTTGCTTAAGGGCATTTCAACCCAAAGCTGCCCCATGTTCACCTAACCACATGTCTTTGAACTGTGGTTATTCAATTAAATATAGGGTTTCCATGATTTGCAAATCTTCACATTCTGTTTTTATTTATGTTTTACACGGTGTCCCAACTTTTTTGGAATTGGGGTTGTACTATGCAATCATTATATATTCATTGTAAGTGTGTTTATATTTAATGGAGTGCATTTGTAATACTGATCTGACTGAACACACATAAGTCCAGATTTGTTTTCATTTTGATCATGTTCCTTCAGGCTCCTATTCAATGTCAGGAAAATCCAGAGGGCCAACATGGATGCATCATATTTGAGAGCAGTTCACAGAGTCTACCATATGGCCATCGAAGTTCAGAGCATCATCAAAATAATATATCACCAAGGGTAATGCAGGAAGATGTTTTGTGAAAGCTTGCAATGCACATGTTATAACATAAAAACCCCAACCTCATAAGCATGAGAATTAGGTATGGGGGACCTGAAATATTTTAAAACTTTTAAAATAATTACAGAAATGAATCTGAGGTGCTTAATTTTGTTTGTAATGTTCTAGTACCGATAGAAAGCAAGAACCATCTAGCTAGATTGTTGTATGAAGATTAATCTTCAGCTTATGTACCTCATTTTTCACCTGACTGCTCTAACCTTGCTAATGTTGCATATCGACCTAACATTAAGTTTACTGGCTAGCAAAGCTTAACGTGAGCTACACTGCCTGGCCAATAAAAAGGTCACATACTCGAATATTTCACTGGACCACCTTTAGCTTTCATTACGTCAAACATTCACCATGGCCTTCACCTGTTTCAACAACCTTATATTATATCACAACATTTATTTCCATCCAGAGTTGCACTAATTTTTCACCGAGATCTTGTCTTGATGACTGGAGAGTCAATCCTCTCTGTAAAGTCTTCTCCAGCACATCCCAAAGATTCTCAATGGGGTTAAGGTTGGGACTCTGTGGTGGCCAATTCATGTGTGAAAATGATTCCTTATGCTTCCTGAACCACTCTTTCACAGTCTGAGCCCTAACACTGATCTGATAACCTGGTCATTCATTACATTCAGGTCGTCAGCTGACTTCATTTTATTGCCCCATAACGTTGCTGAGCCTCGACCTGACCAACTGAATCAACTCCAGTTCATAACACTACCTTCAGAGGCTTGTACAGCAGCCACTATGCATGATGGATGCATCGCTTCATGTGCTTCCCTTCTTACCCTGGCACGCCCATCACTCTGGAATAGGGTCAATCTGGCCTTATCAAACCACATTACCTTTTTCCATTGCTCCAGAGTCTAATCTTTATGCTCCCTAGCAAATTAAAGCCTTTTCTCCTGATTAGTCTCACTAAGAAGTGGTTTTCTTATGGCCACACAGCTGTTTAGTCCCAATCCTGTGAGTTCTCACCACATTGTGTGTGTGTGACAAAGCTCTCACTTTCACTTTTAAACACAGATGTGAGTTCGCCTGTTGATTTGTCTTCATGAAGCTTTTAAGTGCTCTCTGATCACAGTCAGTCAAGATTTTTTGTGACCACATTTCTTCTGGGAAATTGATAATTCACCGCTATCCCTCCAGGTTTTATAATCCATTGGTCAGTTCTTAACCCAATTCCAGTCATTTCAGAAATCTCCTTAGTTGTTTTCTTTGCTTGATGCAGGCTGATGATTTGACCTTCTGAAACACAGTAACATCTTTTCCATGACCATGGGATACATTTTCCCATATGATTATTAAAGAAATGGGAAGCTATTCACTGCATCAGCAAGGGGTAAAAGAATTGTTGCCAGCTGAAACATTAATTACACTGCAGTAATTATCCAACCAAAGGCTCTTCCTGTAAGTATTTGCTTAGTTAAAGCCAAATAGTGACTTTTTTTGGCCAGTCAGTGTATCTAAACTGGTTAAACAGTGCATGGTTAAACTACAAAGTATACTGGCTAGGTGTCTAAACATTAAATACAAATCAGACACTCACATGGACTTTACCTCACACAGGCTAGTTATATCTGAGAATATCTGAACTCGATCTGAGTTGTGTACAAGACCATTTTTTATGTGTACTGTGTATCTGTCATTCTCAGAACTATGTGGCATGTCAGTGTTTAGTATGTGTCATATCTCATATTGTGTTACAGGTTTCAGTTCAGTGTCAGGAGGATCAGCATGTGCTGCATGGATTAATCAATCAATTAAACCATCTCATACAACCTTTTGTGGAAGAAGACAGTGAGGATGAGTGGATCCATGAAGATTTTTTAATTATGTACATAACCTGATATATTAAATGCTATATAATGATTTTGTATTAAAGTCTTTCATTTATGTGTTATTCTTGTGTTTATTGTTTTCTTATTATCATGTACTTTTTTGAAGTGTGGACTTTGAATGGATAATTCTGTGTAGCTTTGGCACTATTTGGTAATTGTCCTGTTTGAAGATTAATTTCTGCCCTAGTATCCTAGTCCCTGTTGATGAAAAACTTATCCACTACATGATACTACCATCACCATGCTTCACTGTCAGGATGGTGTTCTTGGTGAGGAAAATTCAGTTTTGGTCCGTCCAAGCTATGATTCAATTTTGGCTATGGCTGTTCTTTGAACAGCTTGAACAACCATAGCCAAAATTGAATCATAGCCTGGCTATGATTCAAAATTATTCTTAGTCTGGAATGATTCAAAAATGATTCATAGCCTGGCTATAATCCTGTCTATTGTTGTTTGAAAAGCTTGGGAGGCAGGGTGGTGCAGTGGTTAGTACTGCCGCCTCACACTCACAGCAAGAAGGTTCTGGTTTGGAGCCTCACGACCAACTCCTCTCTGTGTGGAGTTTGCATGTTCTCCCCGTGTTTGCGTGGGTTTCCTCCAGGTGCTCCGGCTTCCCCCACAGTTCAAAAACATGTAGATTAGGTAAAATACCCAGTTACTGGGGTTGCACAAGCCAGAGCAAGGGTTGCGTCAGGAAGGGCACCCGGTGTAAAACCTATGCCAAATCAAATGTGTAGAACAGATCTGCTGTGGGGACCCCTAACAGGAGCAGCCGAAATAAGTTCTTTGAACATTGAAAATCTGTTCTTTTTTAAAAATGTATTTAAAATTTGAAAATAAAGAGAAGCTTTTAGAATTTTGAAAGATTTAAAACAGAAAGTAGAGGTTCAGTATCTTGAAATAGTTAATGCTCAATATTCTGCACCATTTCTATGAGTGTTACATTACATTACAGGCATTTAGCGTGACATACAACAAACCCAGAACAGCCTGGGGAGCAGTTGGGGGTTAGGTGCCTTGCTCAAGGGAACTTCAGCCATTCCAGCTGGTCCAGGGAATCAAACCAGTGACCTTTTGGTTCCAAAGATGCTTCTGTAACCTTTAGGCCATAGCTTCCCCGGTGTTGTTGTCAAGACGACCTAAACCGAGACCAAGTCATGGCCAAGACCAAAAGTGTGTCAAGGTCAAGACTGAGACTTTGAGGGGCTGAGATCAAGTCAAGACCAAGGCAGGGTGAGACCAAATCAAGATTAGAACCAGACCAGTGTGTGTGAAGGGGGTGGGGGAGGAGTGACAGCCATTACCGGGAAGAAAATTTTCAAATTAGCAATGAGTCATTTTATTGGTTGCATTTGAAGCAGGAAATTTTACATCCAAATCACAGTAATGATGTTAGCAAATACATCAGACAATGCACGGGCAATTTAGTGAAATCCCCACAGTTGTGGTCTTGACCCGTCTTGAAATAAAATCCCGAGTCTATGTCTGAGACAAGACCGACTAAAAATGCGGTGGATTCCAAGATGAGACCAGTCTCAAGTACTACCACACTAATTTCTAGGTCCCTATTTAATTGTAAGTAAATATGATATTGATCATGTTAACTGCTTTGTACAAAAGGTAAGATTTTCCTGATGTCTAATCTCTTCTACTGAAGCACATATTCAGACGACACGCTGGTGGATTTGATGTAAAATGGATCATAAGGTTTTGCACAAACGTATGGAGTCCACGCCAGCTCAAGTTCACACTGTCAGTAAAGAATAAATGGGATGTGCCAAATACTAAGAAACTCATGTAAATGATTCTACTTTTCACTCACATTGTTATCAGTTGTATAATGTAATGAAAATTGTATTAAAGTAGAAAATAATCCAAAATAGAAGTATTTTCACAAGTACTCTCAGACTTCTGGACCCTACTGTATATATTTTGCCAGTTAAATTTACAACCAGTAAAGACCTAGAGTACCTACAGATCACATCTTCTGATGTACAGATAATAGAAATTTAACAGAATATTCAAACAAAGACATTTTTACAGTTAAAGCCAACCATCAGGGTGGACATGAATAGGTAACTGATATACATATAATCACTTGAATTTTATGACTGTATGACAGTAGCTGGTTCATATTTGTTGGATTACTTAACCTACAATGATTTATTTACCCCAAGATTTACATCACATAACGTTTTCTGGTATGGATTGGTTAACAGAAGAATCAAACCCGTCTTTGTTTGAGATGATATGATGTAATGTAATGTAATGTAATGTAATGACAAAAAAGAAACTTCAGAAAATACAGAAATGGTGATCTGTTTATTGTTGATAGAAATGGATTTCATCTTGATGCTGTACAGTAGCTGTTTGGCAACATAGTTGTAAATGCTGTCTTTCCTCACACAATGCACAGCTCATACTGAAGATAGTGCTGATTTTAAAAGTTGCCTACTAAATTTTAGGCAACACATCAATATAAAACCAATAAATACTGGTATAAATTCTGTTGGTGTGATGACTGATATCCAAGCCATTTATGCAGTATTAAGAATATTTCTTAATGGTGCCTCAAAGGAAAACACCACCCTGAAACATAATAAATATGTTTATATTATGTAAAATATTCCTGATGCTAATTTATTGGTTGATGCTGCATTTGTTCTTCTTCTTTTCTAGGAGAAGTTAGCTTATGTGCTGATATTACAGGGAAACACTGCTTTCACAGTTATAATGGTGCATCTCAAATGCCTGGAATAACAATCAGTCTTTGCTGTAAGTCCCTAAAAAGCAAAAGAGCAAGAGATTCTTTTCTCACCTCACCATTTTTCAGCGATGTTCTAAACCATGTTAATGAGAAATCCAACATGGAAGGAGTGGAGACATTGGTGCAAACTTTGGACTCAAAGTTCCCAGAATGCAACACATCAAAATAAAATATTGCACTGAGTTATGACAGAGACTCGGCTTAACTATTTGGCGAAGTGTTTGATGTCAAGTGTGATAGTACTGAATCTTTGGAAGCGGATCTGTTTTAACAGTGTGTACAGAAAAATTGTGATCTTAAAGTGTGACTTTCACTGTGGCATGGGTGTTTGTGCCAGATGGACTGGTTTGAGTATTTCAGAAACTGCTGATCTCCTGGGATTTTCACAGAATAGTGCAAAAAAACATTGAGTGAGTGACAGTTCTGTGGGTGGAAACAAAGGCCTCGTTGATAGAGATCAGGGGAAAATGGCCAGTGGTGGGTTTCCTAAAAGCCTCTTAATGCTAAGAGCATCTTAACTAGGAGTGTTCATTGTGGTGCTCACTCTACCATTTAACAATGACCTTTGTGCTACGATGCTTTTGGGAAACTCAGCACAGATTGGTTCGAGCTGCCAGGAAGGATATAGCAACTCTTTACAACCGTGGTGAGCAGAAAAGCATCTCAGTATGCAACAGCAGAAGACCACATTGGGTTCCACTCCTGCAGCCAAGAACAGGAATCTTAGAATCAAAAACAAGTTCCTATTAAAGTGGCCGGTGAGCGTAGATGTGAATGTGAGTGTTGACGACCATCTGTCTCTCTCTGTTTAGATATTATAAGCCAATCCAAAGTGTTTAAATGTATTATTATATGATACTTAATACTTTGTTTGTTCGTATGATTCTTCAGTGTGGTTATACAGGGATGTCTTAATTGCTAAACCATGCTACTGTATCCTCGTCAAGGTTAATAAGGCCCTCGCGTTCATGTGGTGGTTTATAGAGTGGATACTCCTGCGCTATCTGTATGGGAGATGGTTTGTGGAGCACCACATGGACATACTGTACATTATCGTCTTTGGTGCCAATAAGATGCAGAAAGGCTCACGTTCCCCCCAGCCGATCCTCAGACGGTTTAAGCAGACCCATGGACGTTGTTGCAGGTCATAACCCAGAGGCTTACTAGAAGGTCCCTCGTGAACTTATGCAGCAGTGTAGAAGACTGGGCCCATTTTTCTTTCCATCTTTCATGGACCCAGGATGTCGTAAGTTGGGAACAGTTATGGAAAAGTTGTGCTCTGGCAACTTGTTGTGTTCTCAAACGAGGAATTTACCGAACCTTACTGTCACCAGTAAGTTGTTTCCGCTGGCCACTGGGGACAAATCTAGCTTGACCAGCACTTAATATGAATGTGAAGGGATTGTCAATACCTGGTGTTGTCAATCCATTTTTGTTGCTTTTACCTGTGAACATTGATCAATAAAAAGATACACGTCATAAAATCTTCCGACTCTGCCTTTAAGATATGGATCCAAAAAGATATCTGAATAAGTTACACTTTTTAAGGCGTGTAACTGAATAGGTTACTGATTACATTATTGCGTATTCAACCCTGGTGCTGCTTTGTGTAATGCTGATGTTGTGATGTTGACTTGCTGAACCCGGGGGTTGAAGTGACCTGAGAAGAAGTTTCCTCAGTAGATATTCTGAGTTGATGGGGGCGTTTGCTTCTCCTCCTTCTTCTTCTTTTTTTTTTTTCCTTGTCAGCATTATGAGTTATAACCTCTAGTCAAATGCATCATAAGCCCACAAGCACTGTGCAGGAACGTCTGATTTCTTCAAGCCACAGACGTCTTGTCTGGGGAAACTGAGTGACAATAGAAATGAGGCAATTTAATGACAAAATGTGGTCCAGAAATCAATTTACACATGAACATTAATGATGTATGATGCATGATCTGGTTCATGAAGACGATGTAGTGGTCATGTGAGGTAAGATGCTTTTGTCTGTGTGTGTGTGTGTGTGTGTGTGTCTAGGTTTGTGGGAGAGGCTGAGTCAGAGGAAGCCAGCACCTGTCATGCTGTCACCCTTACTGATGATGACAGAGAGGTATTGCTTCAGGCCTCTCTCTCTCTCTCTCTCTCTCTCTCTCTCTCTTTCTCTCTCTCTCCACCTGATCTGCCTCCATGTGTTTTAAGATAGGAGGAGGGGGAGGACATGGGGGACAAACACTTCAGCCAGGCATCCATTCCATTTCAGCCGTCAAACAGTGACACCTGGCATCTTGCACAGGGATTTGGTGCGTTTGAAAGCCCTCAGACTTCCTTATGGCTCGCTCAAAATGCCTCAGACTTCTGCATAACTGTCAGAGCAGACCCCGGCAGGTGAGCTGACAATTTTCCCATGCTGATGAATGAAACTCAATGGAGTTTGTCACTTATGTGCGCACACACACACCTTGGGTAAGTGCGACAAATTCACACTGACATACACACACCCACACAAATGCACACTTGCATGGCTGTATGCATCCCCATACCTTCCATGACATGAAAAATTATCCCAGGAATATGACAAATCCACAGACACCTATTGCTAACATACTTAGTGAAGTCATTATGTGTCCTGTAATTATGTGTAGCCTGTTCTATCCAGCTCCTATTCATTTCATCTCGTATAACGCTAATATGTCACTTGGATGGATCTTTGCCTGAGGTGCAGTAGGGATGCACTGATACATAATAAGACTTCGCTTCACTCAAGGCCTCCCAAATCAGATGATTATACACTGTCCTAGCCTGCTCGACTTGAAGGAGGAGTTGGGACTAGATGGCTCGAGTCACCAGAGTGAGTAGAGGAACGGCAGGAGGAACCTGTAATGAGTTCAGAACTGTCTTTTTGAAAGAAAGCTCCTTGTAGAAAATGAGTCAGTAATGACAATATTGACACAGATTCTCGTTGCTTTCTGATCTCTGTAAGAGCTGCTGTTTTTCCCGAGCCAACCCAAACCCAGTTATCCTTTAATAGTGCGACAAAAATAACAGCAGCACACTGCTGAAGGCTTTTCACACAACTTCATTTTATAGTTCTCTATTCATTTTCTCCAAAAGCAAGGGTTGATTTTGTGACTAAATATAATTATGGAGAGAATAAACGGAAAGAAAAATGGAGTCTAAACATAAACTACAGACATGAGACTTAAACTAATTTAACGCGCAGACAGCACAATGCTAGACAAAGGAACGCACAAAAACAGGCCTGCACCCGAATACACATCCTTGCATACTATTAGTACACAAAAAGCAGTATGTAGAGTGTTTAAATACTTAGTAGGTATGTAATAGGAGTCGAAGGGTATCCAAATGATCTACTGCATCCAAAGTATGCAAACATACCACACCACACTATACTACACTACATTATAATTCAACTGGAGCCTCTGAATAACTGAAGAAGAAGAATTCCCCCTCGAAAAATAGAAAGAAGATGGCTGTCTGAAGTGAAACTGGTTGTCACACCTGGTGTACAAATGTATCAGGAATTGTTTAAACATTTCTGCTTTACTGTATTTTTTAAAAATTTATTTCATGACATATATAGAGGATATTACACGGTTGCGCAAAGATATGAAGTTTATCTTCGAGTGGTGAGAATATTTTCAACACGAGAAAATAAACATCATATCTTCGCACCACCGTGTAATGTTCTTTATATTATATGGACACATCCCAAAAAAAAAACGGTTCACCATTTTGACAACATGCGTCCAGTCAGCAGGAAAACACTAGGAGTGACATCATCGGAGTGAAATATCGAGAGTTATAATATATACAGGACACGTTTTCCATGGAATAAAAACATGTATTCTATTCCCTTCTAGCGGGTTTATTGATGCTATGTGATATTGTCATATCGCTTATCCTTCATGTATTACGCCACTCTCCCCAGTGGAGAATGAGCGTGCAATATTGTTATAATATTGCACGTTGTCAAGACAATATGATGTCACACAATGGAGCTCATGCGAAGATCTAATGACAACTTTTCTGCTGTGCATGCACACAATCATTTCTTTGTCAGCCGGGAAAGAGAAAAGACGGGGTTAATTCAGTGCTCGGTTTAAGCACTAAATAAATAAACTGAACCTAAAGATGTGCTGAACACCTGAAAGGCTACCACAACTTCATTATATATTCTTCATGCATATTTACAAGAGAAAAACAAACCAATGGACATAAAAAAGCTGGAAAAGAGACATGTCGGAGACATAAAACTTCTGCGCTAGCGAGTGACTGTAACAGTTTGTACACAAACATGGCTGCGAGGTTTGCTTCATTAAAAGCAGAAGATTTAAAGAGACAAACGTGTTGAACACCCGAAAGGCTACAAAAACTTCAGTGGATATTCTTCACGCATATTTACAAGAGAAGAACAGACCAACAGACATCGAAAAACTGGAAAAGAGAGCAATAATGGAAATATTGTCAAAGTTCTACTTGGAGGTGAGGAAAAGTGACGGAGACTCTTATAGGAAGACTCCACTCGTGGACTTCACTCAGCAAAGCCCTTTTGTTTTGAACAACTGCAATGTAACAATTAACTCCGACCAAAAGTCACTGTGAACTTGAACTGTCTACGTGTATATAGCTTGTGTATAAGTCGGGTTGTTGTTCAGGCTTTTTGGACTTGTACCATTTTTATTGTTAGAACTTGGACTTTGTACATTGGATTGACAGAACATTGAATTACATTTGATCAGAATCAGCATTCAATATTGGTAAGTTACCCCACTGTTCTTAACTTTTTGTAAAATCTATACAGTGGGGCAAAAAAGTATTTAGTCAGTCACCAGTTGTGCAAGTTCTCCCACTTAAAAAGATGAGAGAGGCCTGTAATTTTCATCATAGGTA
>JANZLB010000014.1:36559025-36569781 GCA_026167865.1 Notarius quadriscutis
ATTGTTTGTTTTTTTGTGCTTCCCATGTAAGCACAATGTGCCTTCATGATATTATTTTCCACCCTGATCAAGCGAAGGACTACTTCTCCACGATGAAGTCCCGCAGGTCAGAGGGTTCTGGGGAATTGGAGGGGTACCTTGCCTGTGTGTCGGAGAGCATGGACCTGCTGAACTCCTTCCCAAACATTAAGAAGCTGTCTCTGAAACTCAACACAGGCCTTCCAGCCTCAGCTGCCTGTGAGAGGCTTTTTAGTTCAGCCGGGTTGCTCTTCACAGCAAAGAGAGCAAGACTTACAGCAAAAAACTTCGAAAATCAGCTGCTGCTGAAATTGAACAAGAGCTTTTCCGGTCTAAAGTTGTAGATTGTGGGAAGATTTGTGGGCTCCTGTGGACATTTTATTGTGAAAAGTGGGATCCTGTGGGCACTGTATTTTGAATAGTTGGATCCTGTGAGCACTTACTTTTAAATTGTGGGATCCTGTGAGCATTTTATTGTTTTATTTTGAGATGTGGGATCCTGTGGGCATTTTATAGTGTTTTATTTTGAGTTGTGGGATCCTGTGGCATTTTATTTTGAATAGTGGGATCCTGTTGCATTTTAGTTTGATTTGTGGTATCTTGTGGGCACTTAATTTTGTGTGCATTTTGTTTTTTGAATACTTTGTAGTTTAAATTTCTTTATTCTTATCATAGTGTTGTCTGTTGGACAATAGGACTGAAAATTGTTTGCACTTTATGGTACAGGTTGTGACTGTCCTTGTGCTGTGAGGAAGTATGTTCCTGAGCCCAGCTGATCTTTTGCAAGTGTGGATGTGCACTTTAATGCGCCTCGAAATCGATTAAAACAACTTGTGCTGAATTTGATTCATGACTCATCCTTTTTTGCATTAAATAACTGAAAGTAACTAAGTAACTTTTACTCAAATTACATTTTAAATGAAGTAATTTTGTACTTTTACTCGAGTAAATTTTGAGATGGGTAATTTTACTTTTACTCTGAGTAGAATTTGGGCAAAGTAAAGATACTTTTACTCAATTACAATTTTTCAGTACTCTTTCCACCTCTGCCAAATTTAGACACTACGTTGACTTTTCTGTAGTCCACACAGAACTGGAATGGCCCTTCATTCTTAGGAACCAAGACCACCGGGCTGCTCCAGTTGTTGTGTGAATCCTCAATTACCCCCATCTTCAGCTTAGCCTGGAGTTCATCCCGAACCACATTTTTCTTGTGCTCGGGGAGCCGATATGGGCAGCTGCACACCACCACCCCTGGGGGAGTCTCAATATGGTGCAGTATGAGGTTAGTGTGACCAGGGAGGCATGAGAACACATCGCAGAATTCCTCCTGCAACCTAATAATCTGTGCTCTCTGGGACAGTGAGGGGTGGTCTCCACAGGTGACCAGGGTGAATTGGGCTGCCCATTTTAGACTTACCTCCAGTCCCAGCTCTGCCCTCTCTGGAACCACTGTTGTCAGAGCCACAGGAACCTCCTCTCTCCATGGTTTCAGGAGATTGAGATGGTAAATTTGACGTGTCGCCCCTATCTGCACGTTTGACCTCATAGTCAACCTCCCCAATTTGCTGTGTGACCTCAAAGGGCCATTGCCACTTGGTGAGCAATTTTGAGCTTGATGTGGGCAGTAAAATGAGGACTTTATCTCCCGGTGCGGATTCCCTTAGCTGTGTCCCTTTGTTGTACAGGTGGGATTGACGTTCTTGGGCCTGTAGTAAATTCTCCTGGGTTATGTGACTCAGTGCATTGAGTTTTGCTCTCAGGTTAAGAACATATTGAATTTTATTTTTACTTTGAGAAGGCCCTTCCTCCCAATTTTCTCTAATGATGTTTAAGACACCATGGGGCTTGCGCCCATACAGTAATTCAAATGGGGGAAAACCCGGTGGAGCCTTGTGGGACCTTGCGCACTGTAAGCAACAGAGGGTCTAGCCACCTGTCCCAGTTCTTAGCATCCCCATGAATGACCTTATGAATCATATTTTTAAGTGTTTGTTTAAATAGTTTGACCAGCCTGTCCATTTGTGAATGATAAACACTAGCATGAATCAATTTAATCCCCAATAATTCATACAATAATGTGGAAGAGTGCCTCCACAACACTTGGTGCTGAAATATGGCAAAGAGGCACTGCTTCCGGATATCACATTGCATAATCCACTTTGAATAACACAAAGCAATACCCATGTACAGATCGATCTAATGGCCTGATGAGATTCATGCCAATTCTTTCGAAGGGGATCTCAATTAATGGTAATGGGCGCAATGGAGATTTTGGTGCGATCACTGGATTTACCAGCTGGCATTCACGACATGCTGCACACCACTTGTGGACATCGGCATGAATCCCTGGCCAATAGAAACAGGCCATGAAACAATTTAGTGTTTTGTCCTGCCCCAAATGCCCAGCCATAGAATTATGATGAGCCGCATGGAATAAAAGTTCCCTATGGCTCTTCAGAACCAACAACTGTGCCATATTTTCTTTAGTCTGAGTGTCCTGCATCACTTGATATAGCCTATCCTTAATAATACAGGAAAACAGGAAGGAGAGCGCAATGTTAGGTCAGAGGATTTGACCATCAATTACTTTCACTTGGTCAAAAGCATGTTTCCGAGACTTGTCATGTGCCTGCTCCAATGGGAAATCCCCTAAGGGATTCCCCAGAGAGAGTAGAGCTTTCCTCCCTCTCCAAGTCATCATGAAATGGAGCTGATGCAGACAGCCCTGGGATTGCTTCCCTCGCTAATGTTGCGGCAGGATTCCCCCATCACATACTACTGCAGGACCCACCCATGACTAACTGTTTCATTAACATTTTAAACCCCGGCCAATCTGTTCCCAAGATCAGTGGGTGGGTGAGGCTTGGCCTAACTGCCACCTCCACACTATACTTTTCTCCCTAGAAGTGAATAGTGATGGGCATTAGCGGATATTTATGTATATCACCATATACACACTTGACCTTGACCAACTGTGCATTTCCCAGTGCCATGCACTGAATCAGGCTTTGATGCATGGAGGTCTGATTACAACCAGAATCCACCAAAGCCTGATGTGTACTGCCTTGAATACTCACAACTATCCTGTATGCCCTCGCTCAATCAGGGGAAGCCTGAGGTGCACTGGGGATGCAAATAAGTAACCCCACCTCTTTGCGGAAGCACTGATTTCCCACCTTCCCTCCACACCGACAGACCTGCCTGGGCTCGCTCTCGCTGCTAGTAAGCATGGAAGAGTTCACCTGTGGAGAGAGAGAGAGAGTTAATGGTGGCCCAAACACAAAAGGAGAAGGAAAAGAAGAAACATGAGGACAGACACGAGTATGGAGGGGGAGAGGGAGAAAGCAAAAGTGAGAGAGAGAGAGAGAGAGTGGAGAACTTGTGAGAGCACCTGCTCCTGGAAATGCCATCTAGTAGTCCTCAGCCAGCTGGACTGCCTCCTCCAGTGACGCTGCTCGATGACACTGGATCCATGCTGAAGTCTTGCTCGGCAGCTGGGCAATGAACTGCTCCAGTGTCACTCGCTCAAGGATGGTCTCGATGTCACACTCGCCTGCCAGCAGGCACTGTCAGCAGGTGTCCCGGAGCTGTTGTGTGAACACAAATGGCCAGCCCACTTCGCTGTGTCAGTGAGCAGAAGTGCTAGCACTGCTCTTCTGGGCCGTGGCTGACCCACTGTAGAATGGCTCGGTTCAGGTTGGGGTACTCCAGCATGCTGGTGGCCAGGAGCTGGGCTTCCCCTGACAGGAGTGGCAACAGACAAGCCACTCACTGCAAGGTTGGCCATGAGCTTGCATCTGTGACATGCTCGAACAGCTTGAGGAAGGCAATGGGGTTGTCCTGTGGCCCCATCTTGACCAGCTGGATGGGCACGCTGGCTGCAGGGGTGACCATTGGAGCACTCGTTGACTTGATCCAGCTCTGGATCACCTGCCAGTCTTCTGCCTGGGCTTCGAGCAGAACCCGGAAGTGCCGTCTCTGGTGTACTGACAGCGTGACGAGGGCATGCTGTGGGCGCTGGAGGTCATTGGCGAGCGTTTGGAGGAGCTCTCTGACTGGTTCAGACTCCATGGCTGAACCAGTCCTGGGTTTTGGCACCAGTGTATCAACTCTCTGACTTTGGGGATCAGAGGAACTGGAAACAGGCTTCAGAACAGGTGTGTTATTTTTATTTTCACACTTTTCAGTGACTTATAAACACACTACACACACGTGTGATGAGGTGTCACAGCTCTCTCTCTCTTTCTCTCTCATTTCTGGCTGTCTGAAAGATACACAGAGACACAGGTTAATCGACTGCCAGTAATTAGACACAGGTGCACCTCATCACATGTTATCTACTGGTTCACCTTGACTCCTCACCGTTCACAGCTGGCACTTGACCACGCCTCCGCTGCCACACCAGGTAAGGAGGGTTTTAAGTCAGTGAGGCAAGAGAGAGTCATAGCTCAGAAGGAAGAAGCTGCTAATTGGGCAACCTTAGCCCTGACACTCTACAAAACTGAGTTTTATGGAAAAGTCATGAACTATTTTGCAGCTCCAAATGTTAGGCATATTGTGTAAATGAAGTGGAAAATTCCAGTTAAGGTCATTTTGATTTCAAATTGTAACAATACAAAATATATGCAAAAGTTCAAGACTGGTGAAGACATATGCAAGACACTGTATTTACTATGGCTAATTCACTCATCTCATTATCTCTAGCCGCTTTATCCTAGACACAGGGAGAACATGCAAACTCCACACAGAAAGGCCCTCGCTGGCCACAGGGCTCGAACCCGGACCTTCTTGCTGTGAGGCAACAGTGCTAACCACTACACCACTGTGCCGCCTGCTTCTGAGGATGTGGAAGGTGAATTGCCTCTCAACTCTTCAGTTCTATTCATATGAGTGTCCCCTTGAAACAAGAACAGTTCATATATATGGTCAAATAAATACAGATTGAAATGAGGTGTTTCACAGAAGTAACTGAAAGTTTGAAAGGACAGAAAGAAAAGGCAAAGTGAAATGCACTCTTACATATAGGTGCATGTGATCCCTTATCTGAACTGTCTAGATGGTCATCATCTGGTATGTTCTCCAAAATTTGCTGGTTCTCCATTATTCTTGTCAGTAACTCATCCTGCTGGTCAGTATCTTTATTTGTAGGTCCTCCATGAGTCTTAAACCTTGCATTGAAGTCATTACAAATAGATTTCCAGGCATTTCTTTTCTTTGATTCCACAGCTGATGTGTGCTGTTTATCATCAATGATGGGGTGTCTTGCGAATATTCATTTTAAGAGTTTTCTCATGCTCAGTCACATTTTTGATTGCAGTCTCTTTTCTGCTGCCATGGAATTGCTTATCTGATTCCATACAATTTTAGGCTTTTTGGGGTTAATTCCATGTTTTTTAGGCAACCTTAGTCTAGCTAATTCAGACTAGCACAGTTGGTTTTACAACCCCAATTCCAAAAAAGTTGGGACGCTGTGTAAACTGTCAATAAAAACAGTGTGATAATTTGCAAATCATAGAAACCCTATAGTTCATTGAAAATAGTACAAAGACAACATATCAAATGTTGAGACTGAGAAATTTTATTGTTTTTTGAAAAATATATGCTCATTTTGAATTTGATGTCAGCAACACTTTTCAAAAAAAAGCTGGGATAGGGCCATGTTTACCACTGTGTTGCATCAGTTTTACTTTTAACAACACTCTGTAAATGTTTGGGAGCTGAGGAGACCAATTGCTGTAGTTTTGAAAGAGAAATAATGTCCCATTCTTACCTGATTTGCAGTTTCAGTTGCGCAACAGTTTGGGGTCTCCTTTGTCATATTTTGCGCTTCATAATGCACCAAATGTTTTAAATGGGAGACAGGTCTGGACTGCAGACAGGCCAGTTTAGCACCCAGACTCTTTTACTATGGAGCCATGCAGTTTTATTATGTGCAGAGAGTCATTTGACATTGTCTTCCTGAAAGAAGGAAGGCCTAGGTGTGGTCACAGCTACCTTACTGTGTAGCGTGAAGAAAGGCCATCCCAGAAAGAACATTATTACCGGTATTCAATATGGTTAATGTCTGTCTGTCATTCTCATAATTGAGGGTCAGTTATCCAGGAAGCCATCAGCTAGCTTCCCTGAATTCTCTTGGGTGATTATAGCACACCAGAGGGACACATTCACGATTTAGAGTAGCCAGATGAACTAATCTGCATGTCTTTGGACTGTGAGAGGAACCTCACATAGGCACGAGGAGAACATCTAAACTCCATACAGAAAGGCCCTAGTCAGCCTCTGAGCTCAACCCAGAACCTTCTTGTTGTGAGGCGACAGTGCTAACCACTGCACCATCTTGCAACCCTTAACAATGTCACATTATACAAAACTGAAGAACTTGGTAAATATCGCTACAATAACCCCGCAAAGATCGTCAACAAGTGTAATGTCATAAAGCCACAAGCAAGTTTAACTTGCTCATACGGAAGCGAGCAATTGCCTGACTCACTGACCACAACAAACAAACAACTTACAAACATCCAAACTTTTTTTTTTTACGTTAGTGATGTTCATTATTGGAAGCATAACACTGGATTGTTGAGGTTTGTTATTAGCTAATGATTTTGAGTTTGTAAAGTTAGAGTAGTTTGTAAGATGTAGCCTTATTTATGATAAAGTGACATCATGTAAACTGTGCACATCCACAAAAATAAGTTGTAAGAAATGTGACAGGATGTTTAAGCCTGCACTTTGAGGTCCAGAACACATTGCATTTGAATTTCGAATGTCACACAACCTGTTGCACGGCTCCACCTACATCAGTTCAGTTGGGTTCATTTCTGGTTGAGAGAAATTACATTTGAACAAAAACTGAGCCCTGAAGCTTTTAAATATTCTATCTGTGATTTCCCTTCTTCTGTTCCAGTAAAATCATGTCTCAGAGGTTGACATATTACACACCTGCTGATAAATGATATTCCCAGAGTTCCTTTGGAGCCTTTTAGTTGAAAATGGAAACCTGTTTGTTGACCCCTCAGTGATAAGAAGTTCTGGCTGCATGAACATCTTCCTGAAATTTATTTAAAAATCACAATTTCCAAAATACCGATCTGGATGACGAAGAAGGAAAACACTGCCTGGCTTTGCAAGCTTTTAATAATTGTTGGCTGCATTACCTGAATTTGTGTCAAGATCCTGTCTTGATCTTAAAATTCTCCACCTTCCAAAACTTTCCAGCACATTTCATTGTGGATGTTGCACTCTGATCTGAATAATTTTACCCCAAAGTACCCCAAAGCATGCAATTTTAATATATGTTACATGTCACAAATAACCTGTTACATAAAGTCCAGCAACAACACCTTTAGCCTCAGTAAAAATATGATGATCTAGTATACAAGTATATGCATTCTGTGGCTAGGTTAACTATCTGGTGTGCAGGTTGTGTTGCTAGGTTAGCTATCTAGTATGCAGATTCTGTGGCTAGGACAGCTAGTCCACTGGTTCTGTGGTTAGGTTAACTAGTATACAGGTTCTGTGAATAGAATAGCTAGTATACAGTTACTGTGGCTAGGTTAACTAGTGTACAGGTTCAGTGGCTAGGCTAACTAGTATATGTATTCTGTGGGTGGGCTAACTAGCTGGTATGCAGGTTCTGTAGCTAGGTTAACTAGTGTACAGGTTCAGTGGCTAGGTTAACTAGTATATGTGTTCTGTGGGTGGGTTAATTAGTGAGTACGCAGGTTTTGTGGTGAGGATAGCTAGTTAGTCTGTAGGTTTTGTGGCTAGAATAAATAGTTAGTTTCCAGGTTTTGTGGCAAGGATAGCTAGTTAGTATACAGGGTTTGTGGTGAGGATAGCTAGTTAGCATACAGGTTTTGTGGTGAGGATAGCTAGTTAGCATACAGGTTTTGTGGCTAGAATACCTAGTTAGTCTGCAGGTTTTGTGGCTAGAATAACTTGGTAGTTTGCAGGTTTTGTAGCTAGGATAGCTAGTTAGCATACAGGTTTTATGGTGTGGATAGCTTGTTAATATGCAGGTTTTGTGGCGAGGGTAGCTAGTTAGCATACAGATTTTGGAGCTAGGATAGCTAGTTAGCATGCATGTTTTATGGTGAGGATAGCTTGTTAGTATGCAGGTTTTGTGGTGAGGATAGCTAGTTAACATACAGGTTTTGTGGCTAGGATAGCTAGTTAGTCTGCAGGTTTTATGGTGAGGATAGCTTGTTAGTATGCAGGTTTTATGGTGAGGCTAGCTAGTTAGTATATAGGTTTTGTGGCAAGGATAGCTAGTTAGTATATAGGTTTTGTGGTGAGGATAGCTAGTTAGTCTGCAGGTTTCATGGTGAGGATAGCTTGTTAGTGTGCAGGTTTTGTGGTGAGGATAGCTAGTTAGCGTACAGTTTTTCTAGCTAGGATAGCTAGTTAGCATACAGGTTTTGTGGCGAGGATAGCTAGTTAGTATATAGGTTTTGTGGTGAGGATAGCTAGTTAGTATATAGGTTTTGTGGTGAGGCTAGCTAGTTAGTATGCAGGTTTTGTGGTGAGGATAGCTAGTTAGTATATAGGTTTTGTGGTGAGGATAGCTAGTTAGTATATAGGTTTTGTGGTGAGGATAGCTAGTTAGTATATGGGTTTTTATGGTGAGAATAGCTAGTTAGTAGGTTTTGTGGTGAGGCTAGCTAGTTAGTATACAGGTTTTGTGGTGAGGATAGCTAGTCAGTCTGCAGGTTTTATGGGTAGGAAAACTAGTTAGTATGCAGGTTCTGTGGCTAACAGTTGCCAAACCTGAAGAAGGCATTTCGCGTTATTATTACTAGAGTTGAGCTCATATTTAACTTTACTCTAATTATTGAAATATTTTATATTTTCTGTTTAAATTGAAAAATACTAAATATTTTAAAATATTAAAATAATAATTTGACCTGAATACCAGTCTAGTAGGCTATATAATCAGAATTTGCTGTCGAAAACGATGATTTAAAATGACATTTTTGGGTTTCGGGTTACTTGGAGCTGGGGTTCTCATACTGTTTGCATTCCTTTAACTAAATATTCTATATGTGAAATTTCCCTTGTTTTGTTCAGCGGTTCACAGCTTCTTAAACCATACTTTTTACATTCCTTTAACAAAATATCTGCAATATTTTTATTATAAGAATTAAAATTACTTTTTATTTCTGTATTTTCTACAGAACTTATTAAGTCCAAATCATCATCATCATCATCATCATCATCATCATGTTACTTGTTTTTTTGAGTCAACTCAAGTGTCCAGACAAACATGCTAATAACTAGAAGAAACCAATAATAAATATAATTGATTTAAAATACAAAATAAATGTAATAATTTAACAATAAATTTCATTAAGATATATTCATGCATACTTGTGTGAGTTTATGATTTTCACCACTACAACAAAGTAAAAATCACGAGAACCACTAGCTGAGAGGATTCAGATCATCAGTTACCAGTGACAAATTTTCAGTGACTTTTCGATACGTCTCCCTGTTTTGCTTCTCCGTCTTTTTCTCCTTCCTTCAGTCATCTAGCACATCACACATTCACATCACTCTCCTCTGATGTCAGACAGATGAAGTCACCATTTCCACTGAACGCTGGGAGACAGCAGTAACCAGAAGTTGACTGACCACCATAAATGGACTCCAGTGGCATCAATCAGACTCCTGTTAGTGTTGCGTTAGCTCAAAAATTACCAAGTAACGTTAGTTTTAAAAGAGTTGCAACAGCCATCGTTGACTTCACCATGGTGAATATTTTTGTGGAGTAACTGTGTGTGTGTTCAGCTTTGCTTAGAAATGTCCTCGCTTAGCAATGTGTTTGTTTTAACTGAAAACGACACACACACACACACACACACACACACACACACACACACACACACAGCAGAGGTTTAGAGCACACACAGAGGTGAAACAGCCTCTCTGTGTGTTGGAGCTCATGTCGGAAGTCGTTTCACAGACTCCCAGATGCCACATGTCAACAAGTTTAAACTCTAATTGATTTAAGATTGGCTAATGGGGGAGGCTGATTAAAGGGTAATCTGTGCAGTTCCTCCCCGTCTTTTTTCATTTCGATTCGTATTTATTTTCCCTGCCTGCTCCTGCAGCTGGACTCAATGTGTGGATCATTTGGTTGTTTTAATTAATGTCTGCGCTGCTGCCGTGGCTTATCTTTTTATCTGCCTGTCTGTTTATCTTTAACCTCTTTTTTCATCTTCTCAACTCACTTACTTCAGTCATAAAGGAAAAAGAAAGGATAATAAATGACCGATCTGAGTTTATTGTTTTGTTAAAAAAAAAAAAGAGCCCGAGAGAGAGATTCCTTCCAAACAGCAAAATGCATTATGGGTATTCTGTACTTGAAAAGGTACACAATTTATAAACTAGTTAATAAAAAAGCTGGGGCGCTGTCTAAAATGTAAATAAAAATAGAATATAATGATTTGCAAATCATTTTCAACCGATATTCAATTGAATACAAAACAAAGCCAAGATATTTAATGTTCAAACTGATGAACTTTATTGTTGTTAGTTCATCCGTCCGCAGGCCAAGCCGGATGAGCTTATGTGACAGGTGGACAGTAACGAAGTACGTTTACTTGAGTTCTGTACTTAAGTACACTTTTTGAGTATCTGTACTTTACTTGAGTATAATTTTTTTTGGAAACTTATGACTTTAACTTCACTACATTTGAAAGACAAATATCGTACTTTTCACTCCACTACATTT
>JANZLB010000014.1:36642833-36653800 GCA_026167865.1 Notarius quadriscutis
AATTATTTTTATGACCTACACTTGAAAAATCTGAAAGGCCGTCTAGCTTTAAAACCAAAGCACTATGAATGGTATATTGTATTAATAGTTTACAGAAAAGTTATGTGTTGTCCTATGCTCTACAGTCCAGTACATAAAAATGAAAATAAAGTGTGTAAAGGATCAGAAGAATATAAGGTCATGGAGCAATGTGTCTCTCATAACCATGTGAACTCCCACATGGACCGATCCACTAGACAGCAATCTGGGGGGAGATCAAGAACGAGAGTCGGCTTTTTATTAGTTACACTTTGTTTGGCAACACATCCTGTTCCAGACAAGTTTCTAGAGTGAAATATTGTGAGATGGTTTAATATCCATGATTAAAGAGGAGCTGGGGTGTATTTTTTTGTGTGTGTGTGTATGTGTGTGAGAGAGTGAATGTATTTGTCCTGAACATTTTAGGCAAGTGCTTCATTTTCGCACTTCAAATTCACATATGTTCATTTCTGTACAATTCATTCGACATATAAAACAAATGAATGCTTGAATAGTGATGGCACTTTTACGAGGATCTGTGTGATTGATGGAAATGCCTTTTAGACGAGCGCATGAGAATTCCCATAAGGAGCTTTAATCATGCCCAGTGTGCTATTCTTAGACATTTTTGGATAGAAATCAACCCAGGACTCAAGCATGATGTAGCATTTTTTACTACTTTTAAAATATATGATTTCATTCATGCAGGTTGCGTAGAGCTTAGTGCTCAAATCTGGAGAGTCAGCGGGTCAGGGGAAAACATTTTGAGTTGTCTCGTTGAGGGATACACCTACATTTCATTTGTACATCTTGAAGTTCTTGTGGACGTAAAATTGAGGTACACGTATCCCATGTAAAAACAATAGGGGGGTGCAAACATTTGCACTCAAATTAATAGTAGTGATTATTCAGGTCATATCTCTGAGAGAGAGAGAGAGTGTGTGAGGGATGTGTCTGTGTGTGTGTGTGTGTGTGTGTGTGTGAGAGAGAGAGAGAGAGAGAGAGAGAGAGAGAGTGAGTGAATGTGTGTATTTGTCAGTATTTAAAGCTTCTCTCATAGTCATTGTGCATTACCAGTGACGTGTAACTACGGAAACGGTGGCTGCCAACACATCTGTGAAGACACTGACACAGGACCGGTGTGCAGCTGCCACCAGAAATACGCCCTGCACTCCGACAGCAAGACCTGCATTGGTAAGTCATACACCTACGTACACACACACACACACAAATATTTTGAACTCAAAAATGTGGCGTGTAAATGGTTAACTCTTCTTGGATGGCTAATTATGATTCTATAGATTGGTATTTAGATTAATTTGATTAACAGAGATTAATTAGATTCATTTGTTCACAGTGAACAACTTCTGATCTCACTTAAATAAGCTCCCCGGGGAAACTTTTAGGTGCAAAATCTCTGCGATAAGCTAAACTCTTTCTAGTTAGCTAATTAATGATGGACAAAAAAAAAAAAATTAATATTTGGACAGGTTTGGAAACTGTGAAATAAATCTGGGGTTGAATTCCGAGCCACTACGTACCGAGCACAGAGTGCACTACACAGGGTGTACAAACTATTATCTCATACTCTTTGCAGTGCACTTGTCTAGGGAGCATGGTGCAATTTGGAACTCAGCCAGTGAGTGAGACACAGACGCACATGGGAGGTGGATAAATAGAAAAGAGTAATTTCAATGACTAACAGACTAATAGCATTAACAGCATTATGGATCTTGCAATAAGTAACGTCAATAACTTATAAGAAAATTAGCGTATATCTAGTATTACCTCAGCTGTTAGCGTTAGCTAGTACTAAACAGCCAAAGGAACACATTGCATAATTATTTTTTAAAAATACTTACATTTCCCTCGTCTGCAATTTTGCCATGGACAGTTGGTATTGATCCCTCTTTTAGGTACAATTTCATTGCCAGTCCTATATTGGTCAAGCAGTCAGACACACACAGACAGGTTTTTGCCAGCTATAACTTGGACTTTCCATCAACAATAATTTCAATCCACTCAGCTCTGTGCATCCGATAACAGGGAAGTTCCCGTACTTAGCTTGCTTAGTAATAATACTAGTGGGTCCAGGACTTGGAAGAAAAATAATGGCATGGTTCTCTCAAGCCATGGGTGGAGATGCTGAGGGGTGGTATAATTTTAATGAGCTCCTCTCTTTACATAAGAAAGGATGCTAAATATGAACGTCTAGTTCTTGAATAGCATATTTTCTGTTCTAGGCAGCCCAAAAGTAACTAACTGGGTGTCTTATTTCAGAGTTTGTAGGTTGAAAAGTGAATTTTTCATAATATGTTCCTTTTAACATCTCATGTGGGTCCACCGGTGAAGTTAGCTAAACATTAGCAAGGTGTCTCAATAAACACATAAATCGGTAATGACATGATATAGAGATTCATATTAAAATCTCATTTATGCCTGCTTGTGACAAGTGTATACAAGGTAACTAGAGGTTAACTAATTTTATTCTATCCACATTCACTAGATCTGAGCAATCGTGCACTCTGATTGGCTACTCTACTATTAGGCTATCAGCTCATACACTGTGAGTAGAGAAAAACAAAATGGTGGAGCGCATCAAGTCAGACATATGACTTTGTTATCAAGTATTTAAAAGAAACAGAAATAGCTAAATAAAAGAATATAGTTTTTTTTCCCTTCCAGTATCTTCTGTTCCACACTCCAGCCCAGTTGGTGGCGGTAATGCACCTTTAAGTTGGTTTGCCAACTAGTAAAAAAAAAAAAAGAAGAAAAGAAAATGGCGGCGTGTTTTGCTAAACCAACCGAGGACAAAATAAAAATTCTACCCGAAAACAACACCCCAAAAAATACAAAAAAGCAACAAAATATGGAATAAAAGTATTTGATGGTAAGAATGTATCTTTTATTTTTCAAGAATTATTATTATTATCACATTTTTCACAAATCGCTCCTGTCATTTCGCCGGTTTGTTTACATTCTAAGTGGAAATGATTTTGTTGGTCATTTTGTATAAAGTTTTTATTTATCGAATTTGCAAAAAATAAAAATAAAAATGCTCCATTTCTCAAAATCCAGTGAATGTGGATAGAATAAGAGTAATTCCACTCAATCTTGTCGTACACGGCTTATAGCCAACTCAGTACTACGCGCCTCGTCGGCTATAAGCCATGCACGACTCAATTTCATGGAATAACTGTTAAATATAGTATAAAAGCTAAGCTAATAGCCAACTAACATAGCTAATGTTCTTAATGAACTGATGAAAATATGATGATGACAAATGTATGCTAAGTAGAAGTTAGCAAGTTGGTTAGTTAACTATATACAGCATAACAGGTCAATTAATGACTAGCTAGCTTAGCTAATGTTCATGAGACCGAATACACTTCTGGGAATGGAGGCTTAGATACTAAAACAATACTTATAACTTGTGAAAGATGTCTGCTATGTGACAAAGTTAGCTGGTTGATTAGCTAATTATATACGATATAACGACTCAGCTAATAGCTAAGTAACATAGATAATGTTCGTGATTGATAAATATTTTTATGAGAATATGATGATGTAAATCAAGCCTTCAGATCCTGTAATACTGTTTGTGTCTATCTGTGAAACGTGTGTTAGGTACCGTAACTAGCCTTTAACTAGTTGTTTAGCGAATTACTGGATGCATAATACACAAACAGCTCAGTTAATTGCTAGTTAGCTTAGCGAATGCTAGTACTGTAGTTAACTAATAAATTGAATATGATGTGAGAATATGATGGTGTAAATATTGAAATCCTGCTTGTGTCGACCTGGGACAAATTCAAGCTAATTTACTTGCTGTTAACGGGCTAATTATTTGGGATGGCAAATAAACAGAACATGTCCAAGTTTGATGATAATAAAGGTGTTGTGATTTAGCCCAATTTTAGTCATTTGTTTAGCATTAAACTTTAAAATAATTTATTATTCGACAAATTCTTTTCAGTGGTTTTAAAAGACACATTCAGGGATATTTTAAAATGTTGTTGTGACTTAGAGCAGAAGTGTAACAAGGGCGAAACAGCGTCAGAGCTTTGAGATGCTAGCAAAGAGATGCTAATGTACTAACTGAGTAGCATTTAGCTAATTTTGTCATTTGTGTTATCTTGTTTTTTCTATGCTTTTTCTTACACTAACATATAGTATACACATTTTTTTTCTCTCTCTCTCACACACACACACACACACACACACACACACACACACACACACACACACACACCCAGAGCCACGTTATGAAAGTAAAAGTTTAGAGTTTTAGCTGGAATTAGCTGTAGGTTTTGCTCTGGACTTAGGAAGAGAGGGAGAGAGAGATGGAAAGAAAATGGACTTTGGATGAGGGACAGGAGGTGGTTTAGGGAAGATGTGCTAGGTGAAGGAAATTTCATCATCACAGAAAGTGCAAAACACATTCATCATCCTCATAATGGCGAGAAATGCAGCCAGCCGTCCAGTGGCGTTCTGCCATATCCACCGAAATGGGAAAACTTTATACACCATGTGGGTTTAACCATATTCACCCGTGATGCCTCTAAAAACAGGACGAAAGCTGTTTTTTATGCATTTATCCTTTTTTAGAATTTTGCAAAACTAATGGACTGTTGCAGGTAAGTCGATTTTTCACCCTTATTTTTCTTAGCTTGTGTCTCAATGCCTCGTTCAATATTTGGTTTGGATGACTGAGTCTTTTTCATGTTAAAATCTCCTCTTTCAGAACATTCTGCGCAGAATATCTATCGGCTGTCTTGGTGTACCGTTAGTTGCTCTCGTGTCCCTCCAGTTTTCTTATTGAGCTTCCAGAGATTGCTAAATCTAAGGCTAAATATGCCCAATAGGGCCATCCAAAGTCTCTTCCTGTGCCTGTGTGTTTTTATTCTTAAATACTTAAACTGGCCATTTGTCATCGTTAGGGTTGTGTGTGAGTGTAGAATGTTCCAGAGAGACGGCATGGCTGAGTGGGAGAAGGGTTCGACAGCGGTTTTGGAGCTAAAATGGCTAACTGTTGTTCTATAACATACTAGAGTAGTTTGAGCACATTAACACAGCGCTTCAGGGTGATTTTGGACACTTTGGCATCTCAACCTCACAGGAAGGGCCTCATTCAGCCACAGCATGGTACACATCCCAGACAAATCCAAATCCACAGTCAGACTAAATTATTACGTGCTGAGTGCCAGCGCTTTAAAGAGGTCCATCAGATGTCACATTTGCTACACTGGAAAATAAGATTGCAATTATTTTTGTGAGGTTTTATGATTTCTTACTTCTCACTGTTGATGTTTTGTTATATGACTGAACTGTTCCCTGATTCTGCTGATTACCCAACACTGGACTGACGCCTCCGTGTGGCCATGCAGAGCCCAGCGGAGAACGTCCACCTGTCCCCTGTCCTGATGCCTGCTGTACAACTCATCGCAGTCTTCTCTTTCAGCATCTGTGAAGAGCGACGCAAACGGCCGCAGAGACCAGAAGAGGAGTGTAGAGACTGATCCCTCCCATCTCTATCTATATCTTTCTGTCTATATTCCTCTCCTCTCTCACTATCTCACCAGACCCTGGCTGTGGTCTGTGTGAGTAGCTGTGCTGTGTGGGTCGAGTCCTTCCCCTGTCCGTAGTATTGCTTCTTTAGATTCTCCCTTCCGCTAGTAGTGTTTCCTCACAGGCTCCTTTGCTCCTCCCGTTCCTCCTGCCCTCTCTGGTGAAAGTTCCTGATTGCCTGTCTTGTCTGCAATTTTAAAAAGGGTATTAGAAAGAATCACTGCTGAAAGGCAAATAAAGCCTTGCGAGACATTTGAGAACAGATACCTCAATTGCAGCCTGCATCAAGGTCAGAAAAGTAGCCAATCAACAAACTAGCTCCACCCCTTGCCCGCCCTTTCTTAAAGCACCTAGCCAATAGCCTGTCCTGATCCTCGACCTTTTCATCAAGCATGCCATACTGTAGCCTCCAACGACAGAATATTAACGTGACTAAATGACACAAGAATGCTCTACTGCACCTCGAACTCATCTTCCACTTCCTGTTTCCTTGTCATGCCAATTGCATGTCTTCTGTCCTCTGCCTTCTCTACTGCCTCATACTTCCTCATGCTTCCTCAGTCCCTCCCTGCTGTTCTTCCTAATATCTCATTCGCCTGCATGAATATGTGTGCAAATATCTTTTCTTGACTTTTTTTTCCGTTTTATTTGGTTATGTTTTCCCTTATGTATTGGTACCCAGATTATTAGTAACCCCTGATCTCACTACAGTAGTGCCTCTGTTATGTTACAGCAGTAGTTTTGTTTTTTTTCTCCCAAATTAATTATTTTATCCTCTGTTTTTAGTTTCTGTTATTTAGTGCTTGCTCCCAATCCCTAATTTTTGGTCATCCCTTATTACGGGCTGATTGTAGACGAGTCCCAATCTTGTATTCCTGTTTTCTTTCCTGTGAGTTTGTCAGCGAAGATATATACTGGAGGCTGAATAGAATTTCAGATCCCACAGCATTAAGGCAGACCTTTGTTTTGTTGATTGGCCCATTTTATGAGGCTAAATACGGTCCAGTCATGTGCTGGGACATCTGCATACTCATTAACCATCTATACAGTAGCCCCACCCACTTTTGCTCAGAGAACCTAGTTTTCCTGCATTGACTTGATTGTCAAAGCCAGTCGTGATGTGTTCCATAGACAAACAGGCAACCAGCGCTGCCCCCAGACTTCATCCACCTCCTCTCCACCTCTCCTGTCCGCATGTCCCTCCACCCTTCCTCCCACTGCAGGTTCCTCTCATGCTCTCCAACCATGAGACGGCACTTCTCCCCGTTCCGTTCCATGTCATCTCTCCCTCATCTCATCCTTACTCATGTAGTATCACGCTGGCCTAACTGTTATCTTCTCATCATGCAGTTTGTATTATTCCATCCTTCCATCTCTTTCATTTTTCTCTACTTCTCCTCTCTGTCACTGCGGTAATTGAGTGGCCGTTTGATATGGAAAACTGCAACGGCAGCATCAAATTGTCAATGTCAACGAGAACCCCTTCCATTTTTATTCCCCAAATCCCCTCAGTTTTATTTATCTCTCATGTGTGTCCCTCCTTCTCAGGGCTGATCTTTTTATTTCGGGAGAGTTTGACTTGATCTTCTTCATTTATATATTCATTAATTTCATTAACACTCTAACAGGGTTTATTGGCGCTTTTTTTTTTTTTTTTAAATTTCTGCAGCTTTTTGCTTCTTGGCTTTGGTTTGTGCTCAAACGCCAAGAGGGTCAGGCAGTGTGAGTCTGGGTGTCCGAGCTGCGGCGACTGGGAGCAGGACTGCCTGTTTGCCCGTCTGTCTGTCCTGGTTTGTACGCTGGGACAAACTGATGTGGGATCAGTCTAACCTGCTCTTCAGGAGGCCTGCAAATCGGATGCCCGAGGCTGGCTGGTCTATGGCAGGGCTGTCTGTGCGGGGCGATGGACATTGGGCTTCTAATTAACCTACTGCTCCCTGTTTGTCCTCTGTCACTTGTGTTTTAGAGAAAGATGAGGCTGCAATTGAGAGCTCTGAGTTCAATACCACGTCAGTAGCTGATGTGGACAAGCGGGTGAAACGGCGTCTACTTATGGGTAACTCCTTTCTTCCTCTTTCTATGTGTTGCCATGGCGCTTGTGCTTATTTCCTCTTCTACTCTTTACTTTCTTTCTGTCCTTTGATTTGTTTTGTTCGAGTTGTTCTCCAAACCCCTCCCCAAACCACCACCATTCTTGAAAGTTTCTGGTTGTTTCTGTGTCCGACAAAGCTTGAGAATAGACCCTCTAAACATGACAAGGTTCCTTCTAAACTTTCCCAAGCCTGCTCCCAACCCCACTTTATTCCCTTACATAGGAACAGTAATGAAGTTTTTTTTTTTTTTTAATCCCTTTGCTTCTGACAGCTCCCATGCCATTCCTGTTCATTTTAAGAACTTAACAAAGAACCAGAAATAACTTGTGGTACACAATTGTTTTCACTATTTCTTAAACGCGTTTCCTTTGTGCACTGTCAATCATGATTGACCATATCCTAATTTATACTCTCTTAGACAAAAATATTTCCAGATAGAATTAAGAAGCATATCATAAATTGGTCAAGAGATACTTTACTCCAAGGGGCAAATCTCAAATTCTTATAACATTTACAGCGTACACTATTCAAACCTTTTACTCAGAGACATTGCTGAGTTCATGTTCTGGATTTAGAAGCTCTTAAAACTGAAAAAAAGCCTTCTGTCCTGCTGTTTCTCAGCCTTATCTTTGAATAAGGCCAGATTGCCGCTACTGTAAAGCTCCACTGTCTGAGGAGAGATAAGCGGCAGGCCAATTTTAAACTATTAACACTTGGAATGAGATTTCTGAAAACACAAAGGGGTTGCTTTAACTCCTTAAACTCTCAGCTTATTACTCACTTCGTCATTCACGGCGTATATGGTATATGTGGCAGCCTGGGACACTCTTTCACATGTTGAAATTTAGACATTTTGTACTATTAGAAGCTTTAAAAATATGGTATTTTGCAATTGAATACAATTAATGAAAATGCCATTTTTAATTGTGTTACATTTAATGTCGTAGAGATTCCAAAAAACACGTTCATTCCTGCTATCGCTTACGTTATAGCAACTCGAAACAGTCATTTCCTCACCAGTGAGTCTTTGCTTCTATCTTTTGAAGTTAAGACAAAAAAACATGGTCCAGTTTGTCTTGCTACTGAGTCGTCCCCTGCTCTGAAGACTTTCCTATGCTGGGAAGCTTAATGCCTGACACTGGAGACACTTTCCATAAATAGAAAATAAACGTGTCCTATTAGAAAGCATCTCCATATCAATGATTATTCTATCCACATTCACTGGATATGAACAATCGCACACTCTGATTGGCTACTCTACTACTAGGATATCAGCTCATATACTGTGAGTAGAGAAAAAAATGGCAGAGCGTGTTGCTGAACCAACCGAAGACGAACTAAAAACTTGACTTGAAAACAAAACGCCAAAAAATACGAAAAAAAGCAACAAAATATGGAATGAAAGTATTTCACGGTAAAAACGTATCTTTATTTTATTTTTTGAAAATTATTATGATTACATTTTCCACAAATTGCTCCCATCATTTCGCTGGGTTGTTTACATTCTAAGTGGAAATGATTTTGTCGGATGTTTTGTATAAAATTTTTATTTATCAAATTTGCAAAAAATAAAAATGCTCCGTTTCTCAAAATTCAGTGAATGTGGATAGAATAAAACAGTCATTCCACGCAATCTCATCATACATGGATTATAGACAACTCTCAGCTCATGTACGATTGGATTTCGTGGAATAACTGTTAAATATCTAAGCCACAATGTAGTTCTGTAGAAGCAGGATGATTTGGACAAAATCATTCATCAGCTGTGAAAGAAAAGTGTCTCATTTTCTTTCACTCGTTCCCCTTTCTTCAAAGAAAAGAGCGAGGAAAAGAAATGAATAAAATAATGTCTCTTTATCCCTCGTTTCTCATTTTATTTTACATGTCTTTTGATTGAGAATGAGAAGAAGAAGAATCAGCTGTCCTAAATGTCATGTAAAAAACTTTTTCATGGTTGTTTTATTACTCACTGCACTTACGTCCTGAATTTATACTCGGTGCAAAGATTAATACACCTTTCCAACAGCAAAATATTTAGTGTGTTTCACAAACAGCAAACATGCACACTGTGTTCTTGCTTTTATTGTTTACTCATTTATGCATTTTTAATCTTTCTTGAATCATTTTTCAATCATCTCTACCATTTCCCTGTCCTTCTTCTACTTCTTCTTTTGTTTTACTCTCTCTTTTTCCTCTTCCTTCGTTTTTATTACAATTTGATGCGATGTTATTGGTTACTGACACACATGCAGAGCACACAAACACACTCAGAGCTCCAGTTTCTTAGGCAGTGCAAACTTACAGAGGCGTGGACCCTATATAAGAGACTGTATACTCGTTTCCTTGGCAACGGCGTGGTGTGTTTGAGTCGCCTGGCGAGTGTGAGCGAGTGTTTGGCATGGATACAGGAATGTGGGAGGAGCCACACACACACACACACATGAATATACACTTATACACAAACATACAAATGAACTCACACAAGGTCAGGCTCACACACACACACACACACACACACACACACACACACACACACACACACACACACACAAAAGTCAAGCGGAACAGATGATTCCCAGGGACAGATAATGAATGCCTGTGCTGCTGTTGCTGCTGCTGCTCTCTGTGTGTGTGTTGGCAGGAAACATTAGATAAGCAGTAGTTGTGGCAACGGGTAAACACACAGGGCCGAGCAGCTGGATTAGATATTTGTCGTGTATAGATCAGACAGCCGTGTGCCATCCTGCTCCATACGCAGCGCACTTCTGCCTCACATGTGGACTGTAAAACATCTTCTTTTCTCTACATGTATTATCTCCAGACTCCTACAAGCACCTCCTAAAACATTTATAAATATCTACGAAGAACCCAACAATCAGAAAGGATTCCAAGTATAATCCTTTTACTGGAAGTTAAGAACCTTTGATTATTTCAGTGAGCTCTTAAAGAACCCCTGTATCATGGTACAACTATTAAATTGCCAGACAGGTTCAAATGATTAAAGGTAAACGGCCTTTCAGATTTTTCAAGTGTACGTCATAAAAAGAATTTTCCCGACACTCAATTATTTTTGTTTAGTGGACTGAAAGCTACTGAATTCGAATCACAGACTTCCAATTGGGGCGGCACGGTGATGTAGTGGTTAGCACTGTCGCCTCACAGCAAGAAGGTCTGGGTTCGAGCCGCGTGGCGGGCGAGAGCCTTTCTGTGCGGAGTTTGCATGTTCTCCTCGTGTCCGCGTGGGTTTCCTCCGGGTGCTCCGGTTTCCCCCACAGTCCAAAGACATGC
>JANZLB010000014.1:36659647-36672622 GCA_026167865.1 Notarius quadriscutis
CTGGGATAGGCTCCAGCTTGCCTGCGACCCTGTAGAACAGGATAAAGCGGCTAGAGATAATGAGATGAGATGAGAACAATCCGACCCCTAGGGTACGTGCGTCCAGCTGTTACAGAATGTGTGCAGTACGATGGCCTGTAGCAAGATCCGCTAATAACAGGGCCGCTGGTATAAATCATTTAGCTTTAGAAAGCTTTTGAGGCTCTTTCAAACAAAACTATCCTGCTACAATCTTTACTTCCATCCTGTTTCCCAGTTTTCAAATTCAACCTCTGAGATTTTGCCTGTGGGTCTCTAAGGTCACATCCTGACCTTAGTGCGTTCAAATTAGCAAAACACCATCAAGGCTCCAAGTAAATGTTTCCCCATGTCCTGCACCTTTTGATTTGTTTACTCTAGTGTAAAGTCATTATGTAAATACTCTGACATTTATGGAAACCTGGACATTTATAATAATTGTATAATAATTGTCGCCCCTTCTAGCCCACTCTCCATATTTTGCATTACAAAAAATGTCTACAGGGCAGAAACTGCTTTGAATGACCATATATACGAGGGGGGTGGAAAAAAAAAAACTAGAAGCATCTGAGTGTGTAAAAGCATGTTACATTGCATTACGTACAGAATATCCAGGGAGCAGGTGCCTTGCTCAAGGGCATTTCAGCCATTCCAGCTTGTCCAGGGAATCAAACTGGTGACCTTTTGGTCCCAAAGCTGCTTCTCTCACCATGAGGCCATTGTCTTCCCCATGTGCTGGTTTCTTTTCTTATTAAACACTGTGAAGAAAGTGACTCAGATTTACAGAACTGAGATGATCTGCTATCTGTGATATGGAATCCTTTTTTTGGTCCAAGTACACTTTAATACACATGTTGAGGGATAATGGCTTCACAAAATAATAGTTTTATCAGCTGTATAACAAATTGAGAAAGCAAAACAATGAAAACCAAAAATACTATAGCCATGTTGCAAATTTGAACTTTTAGGACAAGTGTTCACTTCATTAACATCAGAGGGTTCAGTTAAAAAAATGTAAATTTGCGATTATATGCTCGTATAATTGGATGATCAAATTCTTACTGCACTCTTACGAAAGAGGGTTCCACAAAGGTTCCTTAAGGGTTCTTTGGATAGGTCTAACTTTCGATAAGGTTCCTGCACAGAATGGTTTCAGAAAGACAAACCGTCTCTCTTTTAGGCTCCTACATCAAACTTTTAAATATTCCAGAAAACCAACAAAAATGAAGAATCCTTTATGGTGCGGGACAAGACGTCATATGGTGGCTGTTCTGGAATGGCTAACTGACTTGAGATATCCTGCACATTAATAAAATCTTAGCGTAACCCAAACAGAGCTATGGCCTGATGGATAGAGAAGCAGCTTTGGGACCAAAAGGTTGCTGGTTTGATTCCCTAGACCAGCAGGAATGGCTGAAGTGCCTTTGATCAAGGCACCTAACCCCAACTGCTGCTCTGGGTATGTTCTACAGTACATTGCTCTGGATAAGTGTGTCTGCTACTAAATGCCATTAAAGTAATGCAATATTCTGCTTAGTTGTACGTATTGAAAACTAAAAACAGAAGAACCTTTAAGAGTTCTAGATGGAACCTTTTTTCTAAGACTGTATATTATGGATATGACCCTTTGTTTCCAATACATGATGCCAACATGTGAAAACGGGTATCTAGGTCACTGGGTAACAATTTAAGACATGTTTTTTTTATTATTCCAGTTCATATGATGAAACTTATCCATATTTGCTAACCATAGATTAACCAAACATACTACTGTACCATTTTCTCCAGTTTCTTCAACCATCTACGACTAGCTTTGTTTGGAATGAACTCTCTTGCTTCCTCTTTTAACTTTTGCTGTTTCCTTTTTCAGCTTAAACATCACCTTTCTTCCACAGTTTCCTGAGAAAAGAAAAAAACAGACTCAACTTTGACCTTTTGTCACCCACAGTTAACTGTGTCATAATATGTTTGTATTCCCAATTTGATGATCTTATTTGCTAACGTTTTGTCCTTTTTTCAGTCGTGAATCTTTATTCAGGAAGCATTTCTGTACCTTACAGCATTATTAATTGCTTCAATACAGTTTAGGAAGCATCTAAACCTTCAAACCAGCTCATGCAAGTTTACAAAACAAGTCATGCAATTGGACAAACCCTTTACGGTAAAACTAAATATACTGTATTCAAGCTCACCTGATGGATACAGTTCCATGCACTACACACTTAGAAAATGGGTTCTACTTGGAACTGTTTCTGAAAGAAAGGTACTCCATTGTAGGGTCCTACACAGATCCTCTAAGCATTCCTCCAGAAGGACGAACCAAAACCCTTTTCATATAGAAAATCCATTATTGTATGAGGTAAAAACAACACAGAGAAGATACCAAATGTTCATTTCCACTCAGTCTTCCATAACTGAAATGTAATGTAGATAGTGTAATGGAATGCCATGGAGCGTGAACCATGTGAGACAAGGTATGACGTGTAATTCGGCAGCAAGTCCACTGTTGTTAAAAAAACCATGGTGAGATATTAGCCAGTTAGCAACATGGCACGCATCGTGCTACATCACAGGTCTGTTGTGAGAGTTCTCTTCCTGTTTCTGAACATTTATTTTTTTTAAGCAAAGGAAATTTACAACAGTTATTGCTTATAAAGAGGGACGTCTGTATCCGCTGAATTGTTCAAGCATACAAACATGACTCTACATTTCTCAGACACCCTGCATTAACCACACCTACCTGCTTTTACTTTCACTTATTACTTGCCTTATTTAAACCCCAGGTTCTGTTAGTTTGTCTTGCATTTGTTGTTATTTTCCAGAAGTGTTCCTCACTTCTACTCTCGTGTTTCATACTTGGTGTTTTTTGTTGCTTTGCATATCCTGTGTATATAGAAGGACTTGCATCTATCTCTGCACCGCAACCATTATAAAAATGTTAAGTAGAAATGTCAGAATCCTGTTCAAGAGACAGACCACATTCACATAACTTTTATTAGAGTATACTAGCAGTTATTGCCCGTGAGAGAGAGGAGACGTAGTAGTTATTGCCCATCACTGAGGAGACATAGACTTGGCCCTGGCGGAAGTCTCCGGCAAGGAGCGCTGATTGCGAAGTCCCATACAATCGAAACTCTCAGGCGAGTCGGGGAGGGGATTCCCCGCCAAGGCTGCACGCAGTGTGTTAGCGCAAGCATGTAATCTATGGGAAATGAATAGTGCGTTGGATTTGCACCAATTCCATGTTTTGGAGAATCGAAAATGTTGTCTTGGGCCCCTCTGGGGTGTCACCAATCCCTATACAAAGCATGGAGTATCCCCCATGGACACAGTGCTTCCACTGTATCTGCTAATGTTTTCTTTGCTCGTTGCTGAGTTTGCTGCTGGTTGCTTTACATTGAGGCAGTATGAGTAGTACCATTGCAATATCACTACATCATTTACATCACTGCCAGCAATGTCACGACCGTCACAACACGTAAATCTGACAATTCCAATTCCCACTGGAGTCGTAACAAAAGATTTCCATAAAAATGTTACTAGGTTGAAAGGGGTAGATTAATGTTTCAACTTTGCCATTTTGCTCCCTTTCCCACAGGACACCATTACTGCATAATAACAGAAAATTTACGGTTTTCACTGTGAGTGGGAAAGGGATGCAAAGAACCCTTGTTAGAGGATGCTGGAGGTTTTATTCTATGAGGTACATTTCAAATGTAACTAGGGAGCTGGGAATCTGTGAATTCTTCTGTAGGTGGTACAAAGCACAGTGGATACCCCTCATGTACCTGTGTACAGATTGAGATATTGTATCAACAAAACCCAGCCAGTAGTGTAGAAACATACCATAGTGGCATACCATCTGACAATTCTGTTCAACAGAATTTTATATTACCATAAGTTCTTTTGCAAGTACAGTTATATTTCCACAAATACCATCAAGAATGAGACCCACCTTGTAAGTGGCCATAAGGAAAGCACTGATTACTGTGTATGCACCTAAGACTTATTTATTTGTTATTCAGTAATTGCTTTGTCCTGGTCAGTGCTGTGATGAATCCAGAACCTATGTAAGGTCAGGAGTACACCGCAGATGGGTTGCCAGTCTGTCTCAGGGCACTGTGCATAAATATATTCACACACTCATTTATGCCTGGGGAAAATTAGGGTAGCTGTTCCACCCACTGGTATATACCTGGGTGGTAGAAGGGAATTGGAGATCCTGGAGGAAACTGACATGGAAATAACATGAGAAACTTAATAAAGACATTTAGCAGATGCTCTTATCCAGAGTGATGTACAACATACCCAGAACAGCCTGGGGAACAATTGGGGGTTAGGTGCCTTGTTCAAAGGCACTTCAGCCATTCCTGCTGGTCCAGGGAATCAAACTGGTGACCTTTTGGTCCCAAAACTGCTTCACTCACCATTAAGCCATGGCTTCCCCCAACTGCCCAAGACAACTGCCCAAGGATCCAACTGGGGACCATAGAGCAGTGTGACGGCAACAGTACTCACTGTATCACCATGTCCAAAGGACTATCCATCCACAAACTCATATAGAGCAACTACAAACTTTTGGTATATATTGGGACTGGAGCCTATCCAGTAGGACTGCTGAGGAACCAAACATTTCACTGGTTCCTACTGCAGATGTGGAAATGTACTGTACTTAGTCTGCATTGACAAGACTCTGTCATACTGAATAGGCTTGAATAGTTTACCCACTGTGGTTCTGGCCCAATGGCAACCACCTTAGCTGAAGGCAATCTAGATGTGGGTACCAGTTGGGACTGTTGGTCTGTCCTTACTGGGAACAACTGTGTCAAGTTGTTGACACTGTGTAAGGCATCCAGGCACAGAAGACTGGAAAAAAAATGTTATAGTGCGTTGAAGGCACTGAAATAACTTTGCACTGGCAAAAGACCCAACAAATCTTGGGTGCAGTCACCATTCTGTTAAATGTACCCTCAACTGTTTGCATAGCCCAGGCAAGTCAGCAGGTTTTAGGGAGATGAAGCACATCAGCAAATGGTAGGCAAAGTGAAAGGAGCTTGAACCTGAACAGAGAGCATCGGCTGTAACCACCTTTCTTTGGGACGGAATTGACCCCAGGGGCACGCTGGAAAAGAAAAAAACAGCTCTGTTTCCAGGGCATCAAGACTGCTATGCACATGATATGTTTGTGTTTCACAGGGTCCAGGTGCAAGCCGTGTAGCCATATCTGGACCCAGTAAAGATGAAACTATCTTGTGCTAGAGAGAGGGCCTAAGGGAGGAGTTTGTGTAATTCTCTGTCAAATTTGACATGTTCCAAGGGAGTGTCCATCATGACTAATGGGAGAAGAAATGAGTCAGTCATCTACATAAGGACTAATTTCCAGGCATGTTGCTAATAGTGGTCTCGGTGCAGCTTGAACATACTTGGTGAAACCACCAATGGCAAAGTAAAGTGCAGGAATCTGTATTCTTGGAAGGCAGAGAAGCAGAAAAAATAGAAATTATGTATATTTAGGGCAGCAGCATGAAAGGTATATAATATGAAACCATGAAGATTTACCATCAGATGAATTGCTCCATCTTTATGAAAGTACTATTACAGAGAGGGTGCGAGTATTGATCTAGTTTCTTGAGATACTGTCACCAGAACCTCGTTAGCCTGATGTAAGTTTGGACAAAATTTTGGCCGAAAGTGATACTTTAAGAAATGTGTCAGCACTGATCTTATTTTCTCAATGTTTAGCCAAAGCAGAGGTTTGGCTCCACTGACTGACTAAATTAGAATTGAAAGCCTAGGCTTAAAGATTCAGGATAGTGGTGGCTCAGTGGCTGTATGTGGACTTTGAGCTATAGTGGTTAGGTGAGAAAATGTTGTAGAAGGTTTCAGATACCAGTGCGTGCCCTTCTAATAACTTTTTTTGTTATGACACTCATGGGTTGAACTAGTACCATGGGTAGGCACATCAGGATGGTATTACTGTAAATGCCTAAGAGAGGGAAATCTTTGTTTCTTCAGCCATTCTTTGCTGAAGCAAATCAATAGTTGGCCGCAGAACCTAAGGTGAGCCTGAAGTGAGCCTGTTTAACATGATAAAGCTATGTGCTAGCGATAATGAAGAATGAATTAGAGATGACCCCCAGCCACCAGTTTTGCAAGACTATACCCAAAGAGTGTTAATAAGGCAAATTTAAGAAAAACTAAGTTAATATACAGAATCTTTAGAACCTTGTTTAGGTGTTGTTGCCAGCGGCAGCGGTTGTCCATTGCTAGTGATGATGCCTACTTCATTAGGATGCTCAGAAACACAGAAGGGCCGTGAGGCCCACACTAGAGCAACAGAGTCGTCTGCAGCGGTGGCATGAATGGCCTGGTTGAGCTGCTGTGGAATGTCTAGTTTCATGAGCTCTCGTATACTCCCTTTGACACTTATCTTCAATTGCGGACACTAAGCTTTTAACTATACTTCGCCATGTTGCTCTATCTGAGGCATCCCTTTCCCACGTCTGATCGATTACTTCGGCATTCTTCGTGTTCCTCTTCAAAACACTTTTGTACCTCAGTTTCTGTCCTCCTTGTCTCCTCTTTCCTTGGCTCTGTTCTCCGTAGAAAACAGCTTTGGGTAGTCATGTGTCAGGCATGCGCCAGATGTGTCCAGTCCAACGAAGTTGGGAGGCTGTGACAAGAGCTTCCATGCTTACTGTTTTGGCTCGCCTGAGAACTTCTATATTGGAGACCTTGTCCTGCCATCTTATTTTGAGAATTTGACACAGGTGTCTGAGTTGTAACCTGGTCAGTTTCTTGAAGTGTTTACGGTAGAGCGTCATGCACTCGGTGGCATAAAGCAGAGATGGTAAGACTGCGGTGTTGTATACTTTCAATTTGGTGGTTCTCTTGATGTCATGGCGAGACCATAGTTGCTTTTGTAATGCACCAAAGGCTTTGGTAGCAGCTTGAATCTGGTGGTCCACCTCCAAACCTGATGAGTTTGTGTTGTGTTTAGGTGTTGTAACCCTGAGAGGATTGGGGTCTGATTGCAGGATTCTAAATAAATACTTAATTTCATCCAGAGCTCATCCCAGGAGGATTGGATTCTGATTGCAGGATACTAAGTAAATACTTTATTTCATCCGGAACGTTTTCCTTTTGTTTTTTGGCTAGTTCGATTTCCTAACCCCATAATTACCAGATATAACTTCCATGCTGAGCAAATCAGTGTTTGCTTGACATGCACACTCTAGCACGATGTGAAGTTGAGCTTCTGGAGGCATGCATGTTGGTGCTTCTGTGAGCCTCGGCAAATTATGTTTACCTTCTTTGTGTTTTGATGAAATCCTCTTTTATAGAGGTATAAATCAGCCCTTACACAACAACTGTCCAAACATGGGTAAGTCAATCCTGACTTGATAGTCCATAGAATAAGCAAAACACTATTGTGTTTCTGGTATTGTCTGGTTCCAAAGCATGTCATGGCCCTCCAAGCACAGATAGCTCTTATGTATGGCCTCTGGCTGTCAGCAAGATTGATGTAAAAGATAATAGAATTACTCTAGTAAAATAAATAATCAAGCAGACCAGCAGTATTTCGATGAGCAGTTGGAAATCGAGCTGTAGGACGACCCAGGAACGTAATAACTGCATGATTTTGTTGCCATGAATTTGATCAGTCTGCAGATGCACATTGTACTTTTTAATCACCTGATTTTCAGTAGGATGAAATAGAACTGCTTAAACATAGGGCTATTGTTGCTGTGCAAAGGCAAACTGCAGTATCTGCATATTGTGTCGGTGGGAAAAGATGGTCCAATAGCATCACCTATTCGCTGTTGGACTGTCTTTTACCACCGTCACAGTATGCAGATACTTCAGTTTGTCTTTGCGTGGCAGATTGTATACAGTATAATATTTAAAATATTATGCATTGTGGGAAAAATCTTTCAAAACTAGTTGCACTTTATACAAGATTAATTCTACAACTCTGGCCTTGTTACTTTGGGAGAACTCAAAAAGGATCAATGTATAACCCTACAAGAGATGGTTTCCCTTTCACAAAAGATTCCAAGCAGAACCCTTGAATGAAAATGAAGCACTTGACAGTTGGAAGAACCACTCAGACGCCTTTTTTTTCCTAAGCTTGTGATGGGAAACTTGGGATATTGGGATGTGATATAATATCATGTGACATAATGAGAGAGCTTGTATTTTTAATGATATTAAGTATTTTTAATGACTTCCTGACTTCCTTCTAATGACAAATATGTACTTTTACAGCAGTTTTATCCTGGCCAAGTCAGTTTCTTTTGGATATTTGAATACTTATTGTACTGGGTTTTGTATGCCATGCTTTAAAAGCCATTTTGCCATGTGGGACGTCCATGTCTGTTTTAAGAAACCTTTCTTTCATGTATTATGACATGTTAAGATAAATCATGTTATTCTGGGATCCATTGGTTGTAACAGAAGTGTATATACAGTACTGTTTACTTGTGAATAATTTTATATGGTTGACTCTATTATTTTTTTATTGCATATTAACATTATTCTATTCAGATGTGCCCTGTGTTCATGTATTATGTAGATTGATCTCATTTGAGTGCATCATACCAGGCTATGTATGCCAGCACCTTATTGAATATACAGCATTGAAATTGAGGTGAATGTGTATGAGTCCTTCTCCTGACTTTCCTATACTCCCATGTGTGTGTGTGTGTGTGTGTGTGTGTGTGTGTATTTGTGCATATTTACCCAGAGACCTGTGCAGTAAATAATGGTGGATGTGATCGCACATGTAAAGACACGGCCACCGGAGTCCGCTGCAGCTGTCCAGTCGGCTTCACCCTGCAGCCTGATGGCAAGACATGCAAAGGTCAGTTTGTGTTTGTGTGTGTCTGTGTATATTATCTATGTTTTCATGTCTGTGTATATTAAATTGTCGAGGAACATTCCACTTTTCTTCTCCTTCCAAAAACTTCTGGTTGTCAGGGAGCAATTTGACATTTCCTGTATTTAGACTGCAAGATTAAATTGCAGGTACATCAGGAGAAGGATTCTTTTGCTGGAGATGGTTAGGTAGCGCCATGTGAGAAGCTCCTATGTGAGTGATCCTTAGCCAAGACCAACTCCATCCACGTCTCTACGTCCTCCTCTCGTGTGGAATGGGTCCGTGGTTGTTGTTGTTGTTGCTCTGGCCGCAAAGCGTTCCTGCTTCCGAAATCCAGCTCTGACGTCAATGGCTGTGTATTCAAAGATAACTTGCCGCTAAATGATCTTGGCACAGCGTGATGGTGGGTTCTCTCTAAACAAATGCCACAGTAGAGTGGGAGAGGGGAACGCTAGATAAGTACTTACTCAGGCAACTGGAGTGTGTGCTTTATCTAAGTACAGGCAACTCCAGAGTTATTGGTGTCCTACCTGGGGTTAAATAAATAAGATAAGATAAGATCAGATCAGATAAGATAAACTTTATTCCTCCCTCGGTGGGGAAATTTATGTTACAGCAGCTCACAAATAGAAAGAGTCAGGAATCAATAGTAACAAAAATAGAGTGCAATAAACTGATTTAAAAAAACCTATAGGAATAGATAGATAGATAGTCATGTGAAAAAGAAAGTACACCCTCTCCCAGTTACATGGTTTTACCAATCAAGACATAACCAAAAAAAAAAAAATCATCTGATCCTTACCAGGACCTAAAATTATGCAAATCTAACCTCAGGTGTAAAGCAACACACAACAGTTTCCACCGTCTCATTATTTATTTAACAAAAAATAATTAAGTGAAAATGCAGAATCCGTGTGTGAAAAGGTAAGTACACCCCATGATTCAATAGCTTGTAGAACCACCTTTTGCAGCAATAACTTGAAGCAATCGTTTTCTGTACGATTTTAAGTCTCTCACATTGTTGTAGAGGAATTTTGGCCCGCTCTTCTTTACAACATTGCTTCAGTTCATTCATGCTTGAGGGCATTTGTTTATGCGCAGCTCTCTTAAGGTCCCGCCACAGCATTTCAATTGGGTTGAGGTCTGGACTTTGACTTGGCCATTCCAGTTCCATGGGACTTTGCATGATTTAACATGTAAAAGTCATGTCCAGTTTCACTGAGGTTAGACTAACGGCAACGGGCCATTTTTGCAGTGGTTTCCATAGTGATGTGGTGTGGTCATGTGACTGTGACTGTCTCTGAAGAAGGAGAGACATGTGGCATGTATGTGTGTAAAATAGCTGAGACGGATTTGTTTGGACTGCACATAAAGACGCTGCAGATCCGATACTGTTTGATCAGTGAATCTCTCTCTCTCTCTCTCACACACACACACACACACACACACACACACACACACACACACACACACACACACGTTCAAACTCACCACTCTATAGCACTCCAGCCTGGTTTATACTTCTGCACCGAAGCAATGCATGAGTACCCTGGAAGACGGATGTTCGGCAGGTCCAGCGGTTCCCCGCCCTTATAATTAGGTCTGCCTCAGGGTCTGCTATCATCAATCCACCATGATGTCTTTGATCTACCTTGTGACATGCCATTTATCTCACATAAACACTTGATGAATGACCTTGTTGGTCATTCATCATAAGTGCTGCCTGCTGGGAAAGTTTACAAAAACTCACTTTGACCATGTGGTGAAATCAGGCTCCGAATTTGACTTGTATAAGAATTTTGCACAGTATGAAGGAAGCCATGGCCTGATGGTTAGAGCAGCAGCTTTGAGACCAAAAGGTCACCAGTTTGATTCCCTGGACCAGCAGGAATGTCTGAAGTGCCCTTGAGCAAGGCACCGAACCCCCGTCTGCTCCCCAGGCCTGCTTTTGTATGTTGCTCTGGACAGGAGCATCTGCTCTTCAATGTAATGTATGAAATTGTCCGATCAGAAACCTCTCAATCATGTGTCAAACTCAAAGCTGGCAAGCCACACACGGTTCGCTGCCGTGTTTCGTTCGGCCCATGCGCAAACTAATATTTACACATGCTGTAGTACCTACAACTCAACATTTTCACACTAGACCAGTAATATTTAAAGTTCACACCAAACCCATAGCATAGCACCACTGTACAGCAAACAGGTCTACGCTGGCTACTCAGTCCCAGAAAAAAAAAAAAACTTGCCCTTCAATGTTCAAGCGATTTATATCGTCTCCGTTGTCCATAATTTGCTGCAAATCCAATTATTCCACTACGAAATTGTCTTCGACTCAGGTCTAACATAACCAGAAGCGATGCTGTATTCGTTGATCGATTCTCACGCTCTGACTGGCTGAGCCGGACCATGTGACCACACCTTAGCAGACGGTAAAGACGCATTTGGTAGTTGTTGCAGATGATTTCACTGGGTTTTCACAAAATGCCGCTGAAGAAGAAACTAAAACCTTCCATCGGCCGAAGTCCATGTTTGTACATAAAAATTGTAATTAATATTTTCATATCTAAGAATTGTTATTTTCATATCCAGAAGCTACCTGGAGTGCTGAAGTTCCCATAGAGATGTCTGGTCCCTTAGCTAAGGCTTCATACTTATAAAGTGCAAGTGCAGATAACTAATTGTGTGCAAATATTTATGCTGAAATCAAAACCAGGCAATACACAATACCACACCAGAAGCACATCAAGTTCATTACACAGGCACCAAATAAGCTCACCATGTAGTTATGTTACAGAGCCAGGCAGCGTACTACAGAGGGGAACTGAGAACGCCAAGCACACACACATCTGGAGGGAAATCTCGTACAGATTTTGCAAGTATTTTACAGGGTAATTTATTCGCCAAGAAGTCACCAGAAGGCATGTAAATTTCAACATTTTCTGGGGGGCCATACCCCCAGGCCCCCCTAGCATTAGCATGCCTTTGCTGCTACAAATTCCAGAGCCCCGTACTAATTTTTTTAGCCAGTTACTTAGATTTTCTGAAGAACCCTGAGCTTTGCGTTTGGCTTTTTTCCAAATCCAGACTCCTGTCCTGTCATTGGTTTGTTACCTGACTGTGTTCACCTGTTGTGTGTTAGTCCTTGATTAATTGGTCTGTTTGTACCCTGTTGTTTCAGTGTTTATGAAGTCTGAATGTGTTTTTGTATTCAAGTCCAATTCAGAATCGTGTTTTCTTGTTTCTGTGTTTGTTCTGGTTTTTACTCTCACTTGTATTTTGATAGTGATTATGGATTATCCTTGTTTGATCATTGGATTTTCCTAAATAAACGTCTCACCAAGTTTACATCTAAAATGATTCAGAAAAGCATCTGGTGTTGGCCTGTTCGACAATTCAACGATTCAACAATCAACTCCAACTTCACTTACAAATTTAGAGAAAAAAAAATGTTGAGTGCAAATGAAACACTCAGGACGTGTTCTGAGCAATGATAAATCTATTTGATTTCTGCCTAATTGTTTTTCTTAAAATCATATATTTTAAATATCCACAAAACAGATATACAGTGCTCTGCAAAAGTCTTCGGCACATGTAAAGAAATGCTGTCGACCAAAAATGACCTAAAAATAATGAAATTAAATATTTCAACATTAAAAAAATACTATAAACAGTAAACAGTAAGCCGTAATAAATGAAACAAAGTTGATATTTGGTGTGAGACGACCTTTTGCTTTAAAGGTCGACTGCTTTATCACAGACTTCCAATTTTATTAGTTTTTTTAAATAGAACAATTAATGAATTTCTCTCCATGTGGCCCTAAATTGTCCACTATTTTTTCCTGCTTCACCATGACCCAATTCAAGATACCACATCATGCATCATCACGTGGTGGGCTTTCCCTGTTCGTGCAAGGTATTGTGGGATACAAATTTCAGACAGGAGTGAAAACTGGAGGACGTGAGTGTGCAAAATGTGAAACGTGAAAGACCGACTACAGTAACGGAAAGCGAGAAGAAAAGACGTTATGTTATATATGAAGGAAAGGAAACGCAGGACCAAACTAATAAATATCGGCGGT
>JANZLB010000014.1:37153724-37164213 GCA_026167865.1 Notarius quadriscutis
TACACACACACACACACACACACAGAGCTCTGGAAAAAAAATTGAGATCACTGCAAAATGATCAGTTTCTCTGTTTTTACAATTTATAGGTATGTGTTTGATGAACAGTTTTATTTCATAAACTACTGACATTTCCCCCAAATTCCGCATGAAAAATATTGTCATTTAAAGCATTTAATTGCAGAAAATGACAACTGGTCAAAATAACAAAAAAAGATTAAATGTTTTCAGACCTTGAATAATGCATAGAAATAAAGATCATGTTCAATTTTAAACAACACAATACTCATGTTTGAACTGAGCATGAGTTCAGAAATCAATATTTGATGGAATAACTCTGACATTTAAATCACAGCTTTCATGCATCTTGGCATATTCTCCATCAGTCTTTCACATTGCTCCTGGGTGACTTTATGCTACTCCTGGTACAAAAATTAAATCAGTTCAGCTTTGTTTGAGGGCTTCTGACCATCCATCTTCCTCTTTATCACTTTACATAGGTTTTCAATGGGGTTCAGGTCTGGAGATTGGGCTGGCCATGACACAGTCTTGATCTTATGGTTCTCTGTTCACATCTTGATTGACCTGGCTATGTGGCATGAAGCACTGTCCTGCTGGAAAACCCAATCCTCAGAGTTAGGGAACATTGTCAGAGCAGAAGAAAGCAAATTTTCTTTCAGGATAACCTTGTACAGGGCTTGCTTCATGTGTCCTTCACACACAAAAATCTGCCCCATTCCAGCCTTGCTGAAGCCCCCCAGATCATCACCGATCCTCCACCAAATTTCACAATGGGTGGGAGACACTGTAGATTGTAGGCTCTCCAAGTCTCTGTCTAACCAGTAGACGACCAGGTGATGGTTAAGCTGAAAGTTGGACTCATTAGAGAAGATAACCTTACTCCAGTCCTCTACAGTCCAATCCCTATGGTCTTTAGCAAACCTCATCCTGGCTCTTCTTTGCTTCTCATTGATGAAGGGCTTTTTCTTCTAGCTTTGCATGACTTCAACCCTACCCAGAGGAGCCTATTTTGACCCATCCTTGCCATGCACTTAACCCCAGCTGCCATTTGCCATTCTTTTTGTTGGTCACTTGATGTCATCCTACAGTTGTTGAGTGACATTTGAAGGAGTTGATGATCATCCCAGTCAGTGTAAAGTTGTTTTTGCCTTCTGCCAGTCTGAAACTTTGTTGTCTCCAGTGTCTGTTGCTTGACCTTGTTCTTGTGAATTGCTGTCTTTGAAATTTTGAGGATGGAAGCAACCTGACACTCACTGTATTCCTCTGCCAGTAAAGCCAGAATTGAACCCTTCTTTTTCTCACTCAGAACTTTTCTTTTTAGCCCTTATGGCATGATGAATAGATATTTTTGTATTCCAATTAAATTTAAGTTACTGCTAGCACTATTTTTGCCATCTAAACTGGTCCTACTGCAAGAGAATAGTGATGACCACAGCAATGTTTTTTATACTTTTCCTCATTAAATAAGATTTGGTTCAGGTGATCACCTAATCAGTACCTCATTAAGTAAAATGAGGTGCACTTGTGTTGGAATTCCAGCCCAGACACTGGAATGAAATGGCTGCAATACATAGAGATGCTGATTTAAGAAAAAGTTGAAGTGGTCTCAATTTTTTTCCAGAGCTGTAGTCTACAGTGTCTAGTTAATGTCCTAGTCTATCTGGGATCAGTTGGTCTTGCACAGCATTCTATCAATTTTCTTTGATGACCATTTTGTGCCCAAGTGCAATGTGATTCATGAATGAGCTTGTTTCCACAAGAGAACACAGAAAGTAGGAGAATCCATGGAATCTTTTGTGAGGGATTGTACAAGTTAGCCAAATATTATGAGTTTGGGATTACTAAGCACTAACAAATCAGAGAGCGTATCGTGATGGGCATGATAGACAGCGATGTTTCACAAAAATTACAACTGGAAAAGGATTTGATGCTGCCCAAGGCAATTCAAATCATGTGTGAGTGTGAGCAGATAAAGATGCAGAGCATGAACTTGAGGACTGACAAGAGCAAAGTGGATGAGGTGAGATGCAAACAGTACAATGGATTCTCACAGAGGAGCACTGGAGAACAGCGGTGGTAATTCAACAAGCAGAGAAACAGTGAGTTTAAAAAAGGAAAGTGCTAACGTTGCAGTGTAGTGCACTATGAGACTGAAATATGCCCTGCATGCAATAAAAGGTGCAGGAAGTGCAACACAAGGAGACATTTTTGCAGTTGTATGTAAAACAAAGATGGTGAAAGAAATCACAGAGGAAAATATGGAAATGGAAAATCAAGCAGCATTTTTTTCCGGGGTCAGTAACTAAGCACTTGGACTCGGACGATACATGGCATATCGAGCTCCCAGTGAATGGCCATAATATAAAGTTTAAAATTGACACTGGTGCTGATATTATGGTGATGTCTCGGAACACTTTCCAGAGCTCATCACAACATCTTCAGCTGGTGACTACAGGAACTGCTATTAGTGGTCCAGGTGGCAGAATTGATTGCATGGGAAAATTTCTAGGCACAAACAAGCGCAAGGGACAAAAGTACTCATGCTGGAGCTTTTGTGATAAAAGGGCCTTGTGTAAACAACCTTCTTAGCAGGACTGTCGTATGCAGGATGGGTTTAGTCCTGAGAGTTGATGAGATTGACACAGGTATGTTTAGTGACGTAGGGCTACTGAACTGCGAACATATTAAAATAGACCTCAGGCCAGATACAAAACCAATAGAGCTTAGCCACTCAGTGTAGAGTACGTTTTCCCATCATACCTAAAGTAAAAGAAGAGCTGAGACGCATGCAATCACTAGGGATCGTTGAAGAGCTTACCGAGCCCACTGACCAGTGTGTACCTATGATGTCTGTGATTTAAAAAAACAAACAAACAGTAAAATGCTAATATGCATGGACTGAAAGAGACTCAATGAAGCAGTGAAGCCGGAGAGGTTCATCTTGCTAACCTTGGAAGATATAGCCTCCAAGCTGTCTGGGATGAGGGTCTTCTCCATGTTCAATGGATTCTGGCAAATTCCACTGGAATCTAGCTGTAGGAAACTGAAACTGATCACATGTATTACATCAATAAGAAGGTTCTGTTTCTGCCATCCCCCAGTTGGAATTACATGAGCTCCTGAGATTTTCCAGCAGGAAAGAAGCACCCACTTGAAGGACCATGAAAGCACCATTGTCATCATGGATGATGTGCTAGTCTATGCACAAAATGAGGAGGGACACAAACACCACCTGAATGCAGTGCTACAGACCATCAAAGACTCAGGTTTAAAGCTATACAAGGACAAGTGCCACTTCAGAAAATCAGAAATGTAGTACTTTGGAAACATCATTGGAGAGGGTGGGATAAAGCCCGACGCCAGCAAAGTGAAAGCCATCTCTGCAATACTAAGTCCTATGAACATCAATGAGCTACACCAAGCATTGGGACTCATTAACTACCTGGGCAAATTCTTACCTGGCCTGTCAGCCACATTGCACCCAATCACTGAGCTGTTAAGGAAGGAGACTGCTTGGGTCTGGTGTGAGTCTCAAGAGCAGGCATTTGCCAGGGTCAAAGCTGTGTTAATATCAGCACCTGTACTAGCATACTATGATGTCATCAAACCTACAATTGTCAGTGCCAACACAAACAGCTATGGTCTAGGGGCTGCACTGTTACAGATACATAAAAGTAAGCTTAGGCCTGTCACCTTTTGTTCATGCACGTTAACAGACGGAGAGCAAAGATAAGCTCAAATTGAAAAGGAGTGCCTGGCAGGAGTATGGGTATTTTTCTCGCTATATGGATGGCATGAATAGTTTGTTTACAAACAGATCACAAGCCATTGGTCCCGTTGATTAACATGTATGACCTAGATAAAGCACCACTCAGGTGTTGGCATCTACTGATGCACCTCACATACGTCAGTGTGAAGAAAAAGAAGCCTTTGTCACATGCACACACATTCATCCTCTGCATTTAACCCATCTGAAGCAGTGAACACACATGCGCATGCACACACAAATGAGCAATGAACACACACACATATTCAGAGCAGTGGGCAGCCATGCAACAGCACCCGGGGAGCAGTTGGGTTAGGTGCCTTGCTCAAGGGCACCTCAGCCCAAGGTTGCCCCATGTTAACCTAACCACATGTCTTTGAACTTTGAATTGTGGGGGAAACCCGAGCACCTGGAGGAAACCCACACAGACACAGGGAGAACATGCAAACTCCACACAGAAAGGCCCCGTCAGCTGCTGGGCTTGAACCCAGAGCCTTCTTGCTGTGAGGCGACAGTGCTGCCACCATGCAGCCCTGAAGGCTGTGCATGTGGCAGGTAAACAACTGATAGTGGCTGACACGCTTAGCAGAAACCCTCTGAGAGGAGAGGTGATGTCTGACACTGAGGAAGATGTCAAGGCTTTTGTGGAAGCCAAAGTGACAGCAGATCGATATCAGCACAAAGAATGGATGACATCAGAGAGGCTACATACAGTGACACAGATCTCCAGATGGTCATAAGTTTCATCAGGATGAGCTGGCCACAGAGAATGGCACAGTTACTGTCAGTGCAGGATTTCTACATGGCAAGAGCACAACTATCCAAGTCAGATGACCTTGTACTCTACCAAGACAGGGTTGTCATCCCAGCCACACAAAGAGCACAAATACTGCAACAAATACACAAGGGTCACCTAGGGCTGACAAAGTGCAAGGAAAGAGCCAGGATGTCAGTCTGGTGGCCAGCCATAAGTGCAGACCTTGTGCACATCTTTACCATTTTTGCATTCTTTGTGGAGCATAGACCAACAACAACAAAAAAAAGATTCACTCAAAACACCTCCCTTACCTAATAGTCCATGGCAAAAGGTCACAGCTGGCCTGTGTAAACTTGAGAGCAGGAAATGTCTCATCATAGTTGACTATTATTCTCGGGACATTGAAATAGCTTACCTGTCTACTACCACAAGCCAAGTCATCACACAACTCAAGTCCATGTTTGTGAGATGGGGCATTCCCCTGGAGCTGGTGAGCAACAATGCTATGCAGTTCTCATCGGCTGAATTCCAGGATTTCAAATGTCATTATGGGTTTACCTATACTACCTCGAGTCCTCATTATCTGCAAGTGAATGGGGCTGCTGAGAGAGCTGTGCAAACAGCTAAGCACATTCTGAATCAGCCAGATCCTTATCTTACTCTGATGGGGGCTGCACGATAACATATCACTGCAACAGGAACAAGTCCAGCTGAGCTCATGGCTGGACATCAAATCTGAACAAGACTCCCTATGCTAAAAGGAAAGCTGCAGCCTAAGCACATCAGTTGCAAAGGAGTGTTTCAGAGGGACAGTAAAGCTAAAGAAGCCTTCCGGTTCTTATATAACCGCTGACATTCAGTACAGGCGCTGTCTGATATAGGTGGGTTGCATCCAATGCCACATCTGCCTCATTAGATATGTAAGGCATGAAGTGGTGGTCAGCTAAGCTCACTGTTCACAAAGCGTTACTATTGCCAGGGCACCTTGCTAGTCATTAAAATGCCCTATGCTTGTGTTGTTTGGGCTGTTTGACTCAAACTATGAAACTGAAAATTTTCTTCCAAGTTCCCCATGAAATGATAAAGGGTGAAAGAGCAAAGGATTTTACTAAAAGACGACAACAAAGGTGGCTCTTGAACCTTTTGCTGTGATGGAAGGGAGCAGAGTTGAAAAACATGTGAGTTTGCAGTGATTACTTCATGAAAGGTTTGTAAATTTCTCTGATTTATTTCATTTGGATTTGCAAATCACCTTTCTTGCCATTTTCCATCATTTTGTAATGTTTTGAAGTTCAGGAGATGCTTAAGTTCTCAGATGTGTTCTTGTTTACTGTTTGATTGGGGTCACCATATTGTAAACTAACGTATATGTTTTCACTTTATTTATCAGGATGTCCTAGCAGTCTTTACAAGGGCGATGATGTAGATTGGGCTCCTACACTGAACTAGGTAGATAAGATAATGGAGACTATCCACATAAACACAAAAGCAGGGCTCACGAGTTAACAATATGAAACTGCTTCCCCAGCCATGCAGTTACAGTGAGTCGTGATAACTTCTCAGTCCTGTTTCACCAATACCCAGATCTTTAAAGGGGTTTCTGTGGATCTTTGTGAATGATTTACCCAGAACAGAAGAGCAGGGGAGGACTGAAAATCAAGCGGCTGTGGTTTGTTTACACCTGATACTAAAACTTGTAGCATCCTAGCAATCACAAAAAGCCCCAAAATGCTACTTACCTGGGAATAAACAATACAGAATTTATCTTAGTGTCTTGATCCCCAGATCTTTAACCAAGCCACATATAAAAAGTTGTGTGCCTCCATGCTCTTCCAGGTTTTCATCCATTTGTCTGTGTAGTACAATGTCTGCAGCACCAGGTAGTTTGAGATGTCAGGGAATTCAACGGATGGATAATTTTCTAATTCATAGGAAAAATCCTTCTTTGTTAGCATGTAAGGATCTGTCCCATCACATAGAGCAATTTTCTGAAGGTATCTTGACTGTGCATTGGCCTCTAAACTGCGAAAATAATCAGAGTGTGTTTGACTAACTCTTTGCATAACGGAAGCCAAATCAGTTTGCCTGACCACCACTTCATTCACTGGAAGTAAACGTCAAGAAAAAAGCCACATGACTGAATACAACCTATGCACACTGGTCAGAGAATGAGGGTCAATTTGGATGGAGAGAAGGGTTGGAAAACATCAGCAAAAGGTCACTCTCCTGAGCCAAGATCCTATGTGATCACAGCAGACACTGGAACAGTCACTCATCGCAATAGCAGACATCTTCAAGTTGTCCCAGAGGCGCCTGAGTTGAAGACACCAGATCAGCATGACAGAGGAGTTCCTGGATCAACAGGAGAGACCAGCCCACAGGCTCAGCCTGTGACCCAGCCAACCACAAGCACTCCTTCGATGTCTATGGAACACCCTGCAACCCCTAAGGCTGCAAAACTTGCATCAAGAGGAAGAGAGATTAAAACCCTTTGTAGGTCCAAATATGCTTAGAATGGGAATATTTTGAGTGGGTGAGTTTTAGAAACAACAGCTGTTTGAGGGCAGAAAAATCCCCATGCTGCTGTGGACAGAAGGCAGTCGACCTCTCCAATGATCTGTTTGAACCATTTCAATCCAGTTTCCACCCTTAGCACAGCAGTAAATCAGCCCTCTTCAAAGTCACAAATGACCTCCTCCTCTCCTCTGACACTGGCTACCTCCGTATTTTCATTCTTCTTGATCTCTCGGCAGCTTTTGGCACCATCAACTATGTCATTCTTCTCTCTCACCTTGAATCCTCCTTCAGCATCACTGAAACCACCCTCTCCTGGCTGAAGTCTTCTCTCACAAACCAGCAACAGTTCAACAACATCAACAACTGCACTTCCCCCATGCTTCTCTATCACAAGGTGTCCCCCAAGGTTCGGTGCTTGGTCCCCTTCTGTTCATCCTCTACATGCTTCCCCTTGGTCATATTATACACCACCATGGATTCCATTTCCATTGCTATGCCGATGATGTCCAGCTCTACATCTCGACCAAATCCATCACCGCTGCTATTGTGGTGATTTTATATGCATATATGTAACCACACACACACACATACCTTGATGTAATCCTTAATGTAATCACACATATGTAACCACACACACATACCTTGATGTAATCACACAAACAGTAATTTGTTTTATGATAATTGTATTTTGATTCAGAACCAGTCATGTTGATTTTCAGTAAAGAGTTAATGAAGTTGATTTTACTTAAAAAGAAATTACAAATAGATTGGTTAAAGCATTATATTGTTACAGAACCTTGAAACGTGTTAAACCAGAATAACCTTGAACCAGAATAAAATCTTGTTTAGATTAAATTTTTTTTTAGTTAGCTCAGGGTGGCCTTGGAAATATTGGAGGAGTAAGACTGGAATATATCCTTTTATTAGATAGTGCAGTATGGCCTTGGAAATATTGGTGGAGCGAGACCTGGAAGTACCTTTTTAAAAAATGACATCAGTGCCACACTGGAAACGAGGTCTTGAATGTTGAAATTTGTGAACCAATCAGAATGCCTTTATTGTCACTGCACAAATGTACAATGAAATTTAGTTCGTCATAGGAGAGCAAAGCCGCTGCATACATGTGCGCCACCACTCTTGGGCACTTCAGCCCAAGGCTGTCTCATGTTAACCTAACTGCATGTCTTTGGACTGTGGGGGGGAAACTGGAGCACCTGGAGAAACCCACACAGACATGGGGAGAACATACAAACTCCACACAAAAAGGCCCCCATTGGCCACGAACCCAGAACCTTCTTGCTGTGAGACAACAGTGCTAACCACTTACACCACCATGCCACCCACTGTGAATTCATTATACTTAAACTTTTTGCCAGAACACTATAAAAATGAATGATTTGTGACTTGGAGTCAGATCGCTCTGCAGACTGACTCAGCTTTTGTTAATCAATTTAATAAAAGGCTAAACTTTTCTGCAACCTCTTTGACTGAATTATTCTTGCTTGGGAGCCTCCAGTGAAAATAATTTCTCAGTACATTGTGGTAGGGAAAGAATGTGCTGCTTTACAGGTAGACAATAATGATTTTATTCAGGAGTGGTACATATACCAGGAACAAAACCACATGTGATGTTTCTTGTAAGTGAGGGTTATGAGGCCAAAGATTTGGGGTATATGGTTAAGAGTAGATACTGTTGACTGGAGCAATACAGAAAACCCATTGGTATTCCATACCTCTGACAGTTCAATAATAAAAATACTTTGCATAACAGTATTGATAGCAACACCTCAAGGGGTAGTTGTGAAAGAGGAGGAGACAGAAAATCTAGTGAAACAGCTAGTTCAGATGACAGAGCAAGAAATCTCATTGAGACAGCAAATGCTAGAACAGATACAAGATGTGTTATGGTCAAAACATGATACAGATGTAGGGTTAGTAAAATCTGCTAGCCCAATTAGGATAGAGCTAAAACCTAATATTAAATTGCCTAGAAGATTTCAATATCTTCTAAAACCAGAAGCAGGAAAAGGGATTGAAAGAACAATACAGGGTTTAGTCACAGCAGGAATGCTGGTAGAAACATGTAGTCCCTGCAATATACCTATTCTTCCAGTCCAGAAGGTTGATAAGTCAAAATGGAGGTTAGTAAATTATCTATGTGCAGTTAATGAAGTAGTGAGATTGATTGTCCAGCTAAAGTGTCAAACCCTCACACATTACTTGCCAATGTTCCTCCTGATGCTAATTATTTTACAGCTGTCGTGGAAAAAAATTAACAATTTACTCAAACGAACGGGTGTCAACAGAAATGAGGTTTATTAGAAATGACAGAACAGGTAGAAAGATTAAGATGAGAGAGAGTACATCAACGTGCTATACACGAGACCTGTTCCTCTCTCTGCCTTCGTGCGTCTCACAGGGCCCTTTTATTCTCTTACCCAGCTTCCTCTTTCCCTTGCGGGCTAGGCAGTGGGGTTTGTGGTTTTCCCTGAGACTGCTGCGGTTTCTTGTTGCACAACCCCTAGTTTCTGCAGACCCTGTTTCTCTCCCCTCGGAATGTTCCTTAATAGCCCTGTTCTCATGCAAAGGCAGAGAGCTCGTGTTGTGCAAAGAACATTCTAAAACATGATTCATTTGTACTAGCTACATAAACGGGTAGTTACAATGATAAACAGATGGAAACCGACAGGACAGTTGATATTGATGATTTAATTCATGAATCATACAGGGTAGATGACAGATTTTTCCTTCACACTGAGAAAGTTGTTAATTGTCAAATATGCTCGAATGCACTCATTTCACTCGAAATCAATGTTCCTTGATAAACGTTTGCGTTATGCGCTGAAACGGCTGTACAGACAGTCTGAAGGCACTTCTGCGCGAGGAAAGCTGTTTCATGAACTCGGCGACACAAAGTGTGTTTTCCCACTCTGAACAAGTGCTTGTCACAGTACTTTGTTGAAAACTTGTTTTAGATGTGCTGTTCCTAATAAAATGACCAATATGATGAAAATGTGTTAAAAGCTCGAAAACGAAAATCCATGCTTAGAAATTTGTTACTTGTCAAATATGCTCGAATGCACTCATTTCACACGAAATCAATGTTCCTTGAAAAACGTTTGCTTTATGTGCTGAAACGGCAGTACAAACAGTCTGAATTGCGCTCCTGTGGGAGGTAAGCTGTTTCATGAACTCGGTGACACAAAGTGTGTTTTCCCACTCTGAACAAGTGCTTGTCACAGTACTTTGTTGAAAACTCGTTTTAGATGTGCTGTTCCTAATAAAATGACCAATATGATAAATGTGTTAAAAGCTCGAACACATGTAAATCCATGCTTGGAAAGTTTTGAGTTGTCAAATATGCTCGAATGCACTCATTTCACTCGAAATCAATGTTCCTTGACAAACGTTTGCTTTATGCGCTGAAA
>JANZLB010000014.1:37401990-37409490 GCA_026167865.1 Notarius quadriscutis
AGGGTGTACCCCGCCTCTCACCCATAGTCAGCTGGGATAGGCTCCAGCTTGCCTGCGACCCTATAGAACAGGATAAGTGGCTACAGATAATGGATGGATATTATTATTATTATTGTTATTATTATAGCATTTTCACAAATTGCTACTGTCATTTTGCCGATTTGTTTACATTCTAAGCGGAAATGATTTTGTCGGACGTTTAGTATAAAGATTTTATTTATTGAATTTGCAAAAAAAATAATAAAAATGCTCTTTGTCTCAAAATCGAAATGAGTCAGTTGAGGTGGTTTGGGCACCTTGTTAGGATGCCTCCTGGATGCCTCACCGGGAGGAGACCCCGGGGCAGACCCAGGACACGCTGGAGAGATTACATCTCTCGGCTGGCCTGGGAATGCCTTGGTATTCCCCCGGAAGTGCTGGTGGAGGTGGCCGGGGAGAGGGAAGTCTGGGCTGCTCTGCTTAGACTGCTACCCCCATGACCTGGATCCGGATAAGCGGTAGAAGACGGATGGATGGATGTTTCTCAAAATCCAGTGAATGTGGATAGAATAAAACAGGTATTCCCCTCAATCTCATAGTACGTGGCTTATAGCCGATTCGGTGCTACACACCTCGTTGGCTCTCAGCTCATGTACGACTCGATTTCATGGAATAACTGTTAAGTATGCTCTGAAATACATATGGTGATGCTTCATTGCTTTAGTGTGCAACTACTTGTGGCTCAGATCAGTGTACAGTGACAAAAGTTTCTCCATTTTCCTGCAGGTTAGTGTTTTGTCATTTGAAGGATACATGCTAATACATTCAACTGCACCATTTCCCTTTAAAGCACTTTGGCCTTGTGTTGGGTAGCATTCAGAATTTACACTAACAGCTGTAGCAACACTATCTTTGACACAAGGGCATATTGAATATTTTGCTTTTCTACTTATCAGTAAGAGGTTTATAACACAATCGCACAGAAGAAAAAATATCAGGTACCATTGGCTCCATTTAGGTTTATTTGAATTCTTAGATAAACAATTTGTCCTTTACATATAATACTGGCTATACTGCACTGTTTAAAGCAGACAGGCAAAAAGCCTCACAAGTATTTACTTATTATATTCAGAATGTTTGACGCTGGTGTTGGAACAGAGGAGATTTTTATTTTCCTTTGCTCATTAGCTCATCTGGCCGACAGGTGATAAGTTTATGCCATCATGAGTCATCCGTCGTTTGTCCAGCGTTGTCCACATTTCATGAAAATCGCTTCTTGTCTTTCAATTTTTCACTGATTTTTATTCTTTTTGGCAGGAAGGTAGGTCTGCCTGAGGTGGATAGAACTTCTACGCAAATTTGCACAATTGCAATTAGTAATGAAGATATGGAATAATTAATCCCTAACAAGCAGTTTCCACACGAATCACTTCTTCTCCCTTAATTCTTCACCGACTTTGATTCTTTCTGGCATGAAGGTTGGGGTACCTAGGGTGCATATAACTTCTACCCAGATTTATTTAATTACAATTATTAATGAAGTATGGACGAATTAATCCTTAATGAGCAGTTCAACAAAAATTGCTTCTTCTCGGTCAATTCCTCGCCGTTTTGGATTCTTTCTGGCAAATCGGTCGGTATTCCTAGAGTGTATATAGCTTCTATATATAGCTTGTATATAGTGTATATAGCTTGTAATATTTATTCCACAAGGTGGCCCAATTTAGACCGTTCCTTCTGGACGAGACGGGGCCGGCGTGAGCTACGCCGTCATTGACGGTCTTGTTACAGTTACATGTACAAAACATCGCTGCACAGTATGTGAAAATTTGTACTTAAAATCACCTCTGTTTCAAGTGTTTCACTTTATATCCCTGACTCTTGTGGACTTTCAGAAAGTGGGTCAGTTTTAGAAATACACTTCTGTATATGCTGTCTTCTCACCACAAGTAACACACCCAGTATATGACCTATAGCTCTGAAATTCTGCACAGTTCATTTCCATCTCAAAAGGTAAATTTTTGGCAGCAGAGAAAGACAAAAATTTGAGGTTTGATTTTAGGATTATGAAAAGTATAAAAAGTTCTACCCAGATTATGACAGCCTGAATGAAGTTGTGCTCGCTCGCTTGCTCTCTGAGAGAGAGAGAGAGAGAGAGAGAGAGAGAGAGAGAGAGAGAGAGAGAGAGAGAGAGAGAGCATATAATTTTATTTTCTTCCTGTCTTTAACTGGAACACAAAAACACATTTTTAATCAATATCTCTTACATTAATAATGACAGTTTTGTGCACTGTGTTTATGCTGAAAATTTTAAACCAACATGAGTTATGCCTTTATGCCTCCCAACAATCCCTTCTTGCTTCACACACACACACACACACACACACTTGGCTGTCTCATCTGTGCTCATATTCTTTTTAATGCCTTTGAAGCTGCTGTACTCCTTATTCATTTGTGTCTATTAGTAATATGCATGAGTAGTTGAGTACTTATTATGAAACCACCTAATCCATTACTAAAATACCACTTGAAATTTGCAAATTGATTTTCTTTGGAAGGAAAAAAAAAAAAACAAGACTCTAGCTTATTTATTTTCCATTAAGATGTGAATCCATGCCATGGAGCTGTCTCTTGTTGAACTCACAAAGCTCCTGTTATGAGGCACACAGCGTAGTAATAGGGGGGAGAGAGCATTCAAATCAAGCCAAGGGCACCAATACACTAAAAATCAAGAAAATTTCACATTTTATCTGAGAATATTTAAAAGAAGGCTAAATGATTTTTAACACCTGACAGTCTGCTTGTTTAAAAATACAGACAAATATTTGAAATAATGAAGAAAAAGCTGCCAGAAATCACTCCAGGCGAATTCTGGATAACAGCTAAAAAAGATGAAAAACTGGGTCTTGAGAAAAACAAAAGAAGTTCGTTTTCCAGGAATACATTTTCATTTGCTACTTTAAGAAAATATAAATACATTTTGACCAAAAGAACATGGAAATGTTTTTATTTAGTCGATTTTGCAACCTTGTAGGTGGTGGTTAGCGCTATCGCCTCACAGCAAGAAGTCCAAGTTCAAGGGTTCAAGTCCAGTGACTGACAGGGGCCTTTCTGTGTGGAGTTTGTATGTTCTCTCTGTGTCCGCGTGTTTCCTCCAGGTGCCCTGGTTTCCCCCCACAGTCCAAAGACATGCTGGTTGGGTAAAAATACCCAGACACTGGGGTTGCACAAGCTAGTGCATACTTAGTGCCGGTCCCAAGCCCAGATAGATTGGGGAGGGTTGTGTCAGGAAGGGCATCCAATGTATGTAAAAACCTAAGCCAAATCAAAGATGCGGAACAGATCCACTGTGTCAACCCCGAAAGAAGAAGAATGTTGTAACCTTGCCTTGGCATCTGCCTGCAAATATCATGTTATTTAAGGAACACAGCAGTTAAAAAATAAAAGAAGGAAAAAAGAAAAAGAAGTCAGTCAGTGTGCCTGAAGGTGTTTAAAACCTTGCCAGGTATAAAATGTACAATTATTGACAAGGAGTCATTTTCCATGGATTCTTGTTTCCCAAATTGCTTACTTTGAAACGGCTGAGCCGAGAGTGAAAAGACATGCAGTCGTTGTAGTCAGTATTGATTAAAAAAAAAAAAAAAGTTTGTAATTTTCTCACATTTTAATCTCAGGATGTTTGAGTGTTTTTCTCACAAATTTTACTGTATCTACCTACCTATAATTCCCCTAATACACTGTTATATCACACAGTCATTGTAAAATTTGAACATTTTAGTTATTACCTCACTTGCTACAGAGTAAGCGGGTCGAAGTATTGCAAACAGTGTGGTTTGTTTGTCTGTCTGTCTGTCTGTCTGTTAACAATCTAGCGTCTAGACGGTTGCACCGATTGACTTCAAATTTTCAGGGTAGGTGGGCATTGGTTCGTAGATTACCTGATTAAATTTTGGGGGTAATCAGGTCAAGGTGAAGGTCAAGGTCACTGGAAAGGTCACCCTTTCGGTCAAAATAACAGTTTCCATTATAACTCAAAAGTGGTTGCCGATAGACAGATGTTTACTATTATGAGCATATAGGAACTCCCATATGGCCTTTCATTTGGCACCATGATCTTTGACGTTGAGTGACCTTGAAAGGTCAAACTGAAGGTCATGGGTTTTCAAAGGGCTATAACTTTAAAATGGTTAATGATAGCCAAATGTTTACCATTATCAACATATAAGAAGTCCCATATAGGCTTTCAGTTGACTTTTGACCTTGAATAAATTTGAAATGTCAAACTCAAGGTCATGGATTTTCATAGGACTATAACCTGATAGCTGGTGATTGAGAAATATTACCATTATCAACATATAGGTGTAAAATAAGTGCTGCCGGACGAGGTTTGTTTTGCCTGGCAACACTTGTTTAAGTCATGTTTATGCAGAAATATAGAAAATTCGAAAGGGTTCATAAACTTTCAAGCACCGCTGTATGTAGCTGAACTTTTAGCCATAAAGCAATGCATTATAACCGAGTGTTAGTGAGAAAGATGAGCAAACTCATTTCACAGGAGCTTGTTAGCTTGTCAATCAAATAAGCCACACCCCTACAAAATGGTGACGTCAAGAGGAGATGCATTTTACGTAAGGAGATGTGCTAGTAACAGGACATTTGTTTTGTTTCGTCTCGGAAATTGTCAAAATTAATCGATCTAGTTTCAGATCATGGATTTCAAGTACCGGTAATAATAGAACGTGTGTATACGGAAATTAGTTCAATTTTTTTAGATTTATCAGCTCTCCTTCTGAAATTCAGGCCATTTGGTCAACCAAAAAATGCTTTTGGAGGATACACGAGTGTAAAAATGTTTGTTTTTTTTACTTTGAAGACTCAAAATGATGGATAACATTTCAGATCATTTATTTTTTAACACATTTTAAAATAATTTCACTGGTTTGCATTTTAATGCTATCGCCAAGTTACCACACGCCCATTTGGTACTTTTTCTAAGTGTTTAAAAACATCTTCAGTAACATATACATTCAAATGAAAGCTTTTATTCGAGATGCAACTTGATTTAAATTCTATAATCCAATATTTTTTATATTATTTCCATTAATTTTTGAAAGTCAGCCTTTTGGTCAACCAACACTGCAAAAAAAAAAAAAATACCAAGTGCATAAAGAAAGTCTAATATATTTCTCATTACTTAGATTATTATATTATAGAGATATAATATAATTTTATAATCAGTAAGACAGTTAAGCCTATTCCTGGACTTATTAATTCAATTCATTTCAGGCATAAAATTGTCTTCTATCAGCAGATAATTTTGCTTCTTTCTAGAAAGAAAAAAAAAATTGAAATAAGCACATACTGTCCATAGAATAAGACAATTTCAAGCTGGAAATGAGAGAAAATATCAAGAAATAGGTTTAATTCTGTTACATTAACAATCTAATAAAAAGAATGAGTTGAATTTACCTTAAATTACTCACTAAGCTGTCAGTTGTTGTGGGTTTTATTGTTTTTTTTTCCAGTGAAGAAAATCATTATGGGGACAGTCCAAATATAGCTACATATCATGTAAAATATGTCGCAAATCTACCGAGTGTGTGACAAAATCAGACGTCTAGTAAAAAAAAAAAATTCAGACGGGGTGGAATTTAACGAAAAGTTAAGGGCTTTAAATCACTTATTCCGAGACCAGTGAGTCTCTTTGACCGTAAACGCTTCTGAGTGTCTCGCTTCATCTCCTGCAGCCTTTACAATGTGGTGTTATTGCAGGAGAAGGTGTGTGTGTGTGTGTGAAGAGAAAGGTGTGTCATGTTCTCCTAAGTGCCATCAGAAATGTCATGCAGCTTCCCTCCATGTTTTTTTTTTTTTTTCCCTGAATGTCTACGTGTACGTGATGTAGTCCCGGGATTAGTTCAGGATCGATGGTTTATCAGTGTACATCATTTTGTCCGCCATTTTATGTTGAAGGTGTTTGAAATTCTTGGCAGTTTCTGTACATTTCTGTGTTTGTTGAAGATGTTCGGTGTTTTCGATGCTCAAAGATACCCCATGTACGCGGCAGAGGCCTGAGATTAGCCAACGAAGATTATTTAAATTTTTTTTTTCTGCACTCGAGTATTTTTATACTGAGAGAAACATCGAACTCTTTGTGGCTGTGTCTGCATTTCTGTTATGGTGTTTGTGTGTGTGTGTCACTGTCTGTGTGTTTCTATGAGGTTTTGATTGTGTACGTCATGCCTGTGGTCTTTTTAAAGACAATGTGAAATGTAAAACGCATTTTTCTCCCATGACACAACAGTGTAATCTGATTGGATGGTGAGATCAAACCTGATATCATCCAGATGATAAGATGGATATATTTTGTCTTAAGGCCAGGAACCACACCCTTTTCGGCTCTTTTAATTATTTAGTTAATTAGAATAAATCTTTCCTGTTGAAACATGTAACTTCAAAAATATGCAAATCAGGCAAATAAATTGCATTACATTAATCACCGATTGATCAAAATATTAATCCATGCACTTTTTAGAATCATTTTTTATGGACCGAAAGTCCACATGGGCTGAAGCTATAAGATTTTGTGAGATTATGTGAACGATCCTCATCTGAAGGCTGAGAAATAACCGAACAGAAAACTGTTCAACTTTCAGCAAGAAAACATGAAGTATATAACATTGTTTTAGTAAAACGTTACAGTAAATTAATCAACGATGAGACGTTATCTGTACGTTAACACCCTGGAGTTGTTTGTTTGCGTGATAGAACATGAGAGGGAGCGTGTCGTCATGAATAGCATTATGGCTGTGATTTGGTGTTTTGTATTACAGATTTTTATCAATTGAAGAATGATGTACTTTTTAGCCATTTTTGGTTACACTGAATGTTCACGGTACAGGTTAGTGCATGTTATTATTCGTTCGAGCTGCAGTCCTTCTCTCTCGAAGTGAATAAGACAAAAAAAAACACACACACACAGCTTGTTAGCTCATCTGGCCATAAGGTCAATGAGCTGTTGCCATGGCGTGGCGTCTGTTGTCCGTCCGTCGTCCACAATTCAGTTAAATCGTATCTTGTCTGTCAGTTCTCCACGGATTTCTGTTCTGATTGCTTGTTTTGTTTGAAAGAACTCATCACTTCTTACAAAACTTGGGCAAATTTTTGCTAACAAACTGCTAATTAGGTCGCCTTAACGTGTTTTCGGACTTCTGACTAGAATTGTATCTCCTCTCATTTCTTATGCGAATTCAGTTCTGGTCTGTGTTTTGGGTCGATCTTCCCTCAAAATGTAGTCCTTTGTTGATGTTCCTGTTGTAAACGGTTTGTCGTGGAGGTTGGTCCTTTCTCACATTTGTCACATTTCAGTTCTGTTTGATGTTTTGGTCGTCGTGGTTGTTTTGATGGCAGGACAGATGAGCGACTACACCCTTGACGTTCTGGTCATGTTACCCAGAAACCATAAATTCTTCGTCCTGAAGACTGTCAAAGCACTGGCACTGGAGACTCCTTCCATGAACATCT
>JANZLB010000014.1:37625994-37636647 GCA_026167865.1 Notarius quadriscutis
AAGGGTATAATAATAGTTATAAAGGTCTTGAACTTTAAAACACACACACGTTCTCTGAGGGAGAAAACACACACACACACACACACACACACACACACACACACACACACACACACAGATTACGGCGTTGCTGTGCCAGAGTAAACAGGTCTGGGGAGTTATGTGGACAATAGCGGCGGACAGAGAACTGGGCTAAATCCGTCAGTAAAGCTGAGAACAGTGCAGGCCGTGACCCAGAACACCAGTGGACACGGCGAGGACGACGCGCTCTCTGCAAACAGCAGGGCAGAAAGCAGGCTGTAATGCAGGACACAGTGATTCACACATCTGGAAAGCATCCTGCTGCGAGAGAAGCACTTTAATGGTCTATTTATTTGATGTGGGGAGGGCTGGCATGAGACACTGCACACAAGGGCAGGCTTCATTCTGTCCTCAGCGTGGACACGGAGACCGAGGAACAGGAACTGAACAAACAACAAAAAGTTCCTCATTCACTCACATTTATCCTCCCTGCACATGTTCAATACTGCGTTCGGCTTCACCATCGGGGTCACCAGCACCACCAGAGACACGACGTGGACTTCCGTCTGGCATGTCTTTGTACGTTAAGCAAGCGACAAGCTTTTACCGTTTCAAACACCACACGGTTTTCACAAACCTGTGAATCCGAGCCTCATTGGGGTGAAGTGCAGGCACATCATCCTGCAGCAGGTCCTGGGAACCGGCACACTAACACCACCTCGACACCGTACCTGCGCCGCATTACCTCATCCGCACACCTGTCTGAGAGCATGAGTCAGTCCTTTATCACCACTGTAAACCTGACAAACTCACTCTCTCTCTCTCACACACACGAGAGAGACAAGACCGACACCACAACCACATCCGCCTCCTTCATAAACGATTTACACATCTTACTCACAGCTTGTTTACAGGAAACGAAACGGTTAAAGAAGAAAAGAAAAAAAAAAAAGAGAGAGAGATTCAGACAGAGGGGTTGATTGGGTAAACCCCCTTTATTGGGTCAATCAAATATTTAAACACACACACACACACACACACACACACACACACACACACACACACACACACACACACACTCCACGTCAGAAACACAAAACAAAAAAAATCCACTTAAATGAAAGAAAAGAAAAAGAATCAGAGAGAGAGAGAGAGAGAGAGAGAGAGAGAGGGGCTGATTGGGTAAACCCCCTTTATTGGGTCAATCAAATATTTAAAAACACACACACACACACACACACACACACGCACACACACACACACAACGTCAGAAACACAAAAAAAAAATCCACTTAAATGAAAGAAAAAAAAGAAAGAAAGTAAAAGAAAGAAAGAAATTCAGACAGAGAGGTTGATTGGGTAAAAAAAAAATCCACGAATCCATTTGTAAGAGAGAAAGAAAGAAAAATTGAAGGAAAGAAAGAAAAAGAATGAATCACAGAAGGAGAGTTGGAGCAACAAAAAAAAAAATGAGAACAAAGAGAGGAAGACAGCGAGACAGTGAGAAAGAGAGAGAGATCAGTGTTTCCTGCAGTATGAACGAGTGAAGTACTGTTACTGTCACAGTCTGATGGTTTCAGAAGCTTTCCAGGGTTAAAGACTGGACACCACGAGCTCCAACACTCCACACATCAGACGTTACGTTCGAAGGTCACGTTCCTGACCTGCGCCAGTTCTCTCAGTATTTTACTGGGGCAGCCGACTGGTTTCCTCAATCCTTCAATTTCTTTTTCGCTTTAAATCCAAGAGCTTTATCTTTATTTTTTAAATGAAGTTTAACGATCCATTGAAAGCTCTGGTTATGTAAGAGGCCAGGAAGGAAGTCGCGCAGACGTATCCTGTTCACGGTATCGTATTCATCCTACCTCACAGTTTACCTCACAGGCAACACCTGATGCTCACGACTGATGCGCCATGCTTCTCAGCCTGACCTACAAAACCTCTGGATATGTAGAAGCTCGTCGTTGCGCGTCTAGAAATGACTCATAACTGGTGCAGATCTGCCACACGGCTCATATCTGATCATCGCTTCAGAGTGAAGGAGAAAGAGGAAAATCTCGTCCTATAATGATACGCTCGCGTAGAGAGCTTGCTCATCTCTGGTGCTAATGACTGCCTAACTTATTTACACTCGTTTTATATTTATCTGCAGCTTACAGGTGAATGAAAGGGTGCTTAGAGATGGTGCTTCTTCGTACCCTTACTGGTGCCAAGATCAAAAGATCAAACCCCATAATTGTTGTTCTTTCTAGAAAAAGATATATTTTTAAGAACGAGTTCTCTTTTAATCTGTCCGTATTTATCACGATGAAGTTCGAGAACGTGCCAAGTCTGAAGACATGAGAACCTACTTATCAGAAACTGCATTTGGCGGGACGTGTTGCATGTTTACCAGATGGCCGGTCAGTCAAAGCAAAGCACCATTTTATGGTGAACTGGCAGAACGTTCTAGAAAGATCAGTCGTCCATTTCTTCGATACAAAGACGCTATCAAAGATATTCTGAAACGTGGTGATGCACTACACGCATGGTACAAGGACACTGTAACCGAGAGGCTGTAATGGCGGAAGTGCATTTACGACATATGCAAAAAGACAGACGGTGACCGAAAGGAAGACAACAAAAGACGACGACGACGACCCAAGCGCCATGAGAAGAGAGCTTTGAAAGGAAAGGACGCCAAGTGCATCAATGAAGTGTCCATGACTGACTTCCATCAGGAACTTTCACATCCATATTTATAGCCATTCATACAGGACTATTTATTACGCCTCTTGTAGCCCTGCTTGTAATTCGTATTTACCTGCATCAAGCGGCATAGTGGTCTAGTGGTTAGCACTGTTGCCTCACAGCAAGAAGGTTCCAAGTTCAAACCTCACGGCTGACGGGGGTCTTGCTGTGTGGAGTTTGCATGTTCTCCCCATGTGGTTTCCTCTGGGTGTTCCAGTTTCCCCCACAGTTCAAAGACATACAGATTAGGTAAAATACCCAGCCACTGGGGTTGCACAAGCCAGTGCATACTTAGTGCCGGTTCCAAGCCCGGATAGATTAGGGAGGGTTGAGTCAGGAAGGGCATCTGGTGCAAAATCTATGCCAAATCAAATATGTGGAACAGATCCACTGTGACGACTCTTAACAGGAGCAGCCAAAAGAAGAAAAAGAGGTCTTAGGTGTATATAAATTTATCGCCGTGTTGTCATCGTAGTCATGAAAAGAGAGCCGTTTTTGCCGAACACTCTTCGGTTTAGTTCTAGTCAACAGTGCTGTGTACGATAAAGTTACAAGCTTGCTCATAGTCAAAGTAACAAATGCAACGTTTATAACCGTAACGGATCACGCAAACAAAGTGTGTATTGTGCGATTTCGGGCGAGTCCTGAGGAAACGTCGTGATGTGAAATTCGCAGCCAGATACAAGAAGGTCAAGAAACATGGAGTAGGTAGGTAGGCAGTTAGATTTATTGCCATTTTAGCATCTGAGGCCATGTCATGACAAGAAGGCGTCTCGGAAATAACAACAACAAATGACAAGATAATACAAGACACGGCTTCCACCAGAGTAAGACCTTTGATCAGGTAGGTGGTACAAGATAGAAATGCACTTTAATCCATGTTTTGAAAGTCAACAGTGAGCTAACCATGAGAACGTAATGGTTAAGGGGCAACCGTCAGGATGCCTCACATTCCTTCCATGATATAGGTTTGAACATGATTGTGGGAACAATCATGTTCAAACCTATACCATATTAAGAAAAAGTGTTGCAAAATTTTCATGCTGAACTACTGTGAATCAACAGTACCTGTCACCTGTTTGATGAAGAGATACTAGTGAAAACAAAAACACAAAAAGAAAGAATGCAACAACTTACCTGGAAATGCTGCAAGGTTTCTCAGGAGCATAACTGCTTGGCTGATATGATCATGCACGTTAGACAGGGTCAGACATCAGGATTCATAAAAGCCAGAACTTGGTCAAGTTTTGCAAGTCGTACGATTATCCCAGACCATTGCTGCAAGTTTGAATCCAGTAGTCAGGAGGAGTCTAAAATGATTCTCCACCAGACACCAGGAGGGTAACAAATTCATTGACCCACAGTGCAGTCGTTTCCACTGCCAAGGATCACTATTTGGTTAATTGTTTTTTGGTTGACGGTACCAACAGTAGTCTACCAAATGACAAAAATTGGGTGGTGCTAGATTTGGCTAAATGCAATCACCACAGAATGGTCACAAGTTGTCACTTGCGTTAGACAAACAACGAATAGAAGTTCACTGGAATCAGATTTACCTTTCTGACTAAATCAGACTGAACTGCTACAAGGCTACTCCAAAATACTTGCAGTAAAGTCTACACATTGGGTGGCCATCTTGGCAATGCTCCTGGGCTCAAACACCACCAACAAAAACGTTTGTTTCATGTGGCTCTGGGTACCATATAATGCCAATACTTTTACCACCAAGCCTCTTTATACCAAGATTACGAAAAACAGCCACCATTTTGAAAACAAGTCTCCAACACAAACAGCGCTCTTTCCAGTTCTGGTATGACCTGACTAACTAGCCTTGCTTTCTCCTTAGATAATGGAGAGGAACTGGAGTAATGGAAATTGGTGTCAATCTGGTGATGAAAACGTTGTTTGCCTTCACTGTAGCTTCAGGGGCAAATCAATCAAATCTGTGGGATGTCACGTCACGTATGGATGAACGTCTCACGAATAGACACATTCTTTTAGGTCAGACTGTAATGGCGGACTATTCAACAGGTCATAATCGAGCATGTATAGCAATAAAGTTGACTTGACTTGACGAATGTTTGGTCACTAATAAGACAAATTTCACTAGCACTTCATACTCCATGCTTGTTTTTCCTCCCTTGGCACCCAATGTTGCAACGCAGGTCAGGAGATTTTTAAAACAGTTGATGCGACTTCCTGAGAACTTGGTTCAACTTTGGAAACTCTGTTGTAACGAGAACAATGCTGACAGCAGCACTTTTACAAGAGGCCACCTTCCGTCTTCAGAAAAGGCAAGTGTGAAAGCACCCCGGTGGCATCATCCCTGCCCCGTGTTTGTCTCATCATGCCAAAACTAAGGGGTCATTAGCATTCTTCCATTTCTTATCAGGGGCAAGAATGGGGCTTCTATAACATGACCATATCAGAGATACTCAAAAAAAAAAACACAAGTCTGGCATCACAAAGCTCAGGCTACAGCACACATCTATATGTATTAAAGAATAAATAAACAATTAAAAAAAAAAAAGATCTGAAAGGTCAAATTTGAAATCTGAAGAAGTTCCAATCAGATTTGAAAGTTGAAGGTGCAACCAGAGATGTATTGGTTTTCCGAGGTGTGACCTTCGACCCTCCTGAAAATAGTCATGGACGCATAAGACGCTGGAATACTTTTGAAGGCGCTACGTGGCCTGTGCCCTTGACCTTGTGAACACTTGTTGGGAATATGCTGACCTAGGAGGTTGCTGTGACCAACAGGCACGCGTGTGGTCATGAGGGTAGAGACGGGTGCAGCTGCTGGTGATCACGGCTCTGTACGAGAGATACATTCCTAATGACTCTCACTGGCCCACATTGCTATTCTGTACACTCTGCTCCAATTCCGACTATACACTTCAATGACTATAGCTGATGAGGCGATGATATTTTTGGCTCATCGAGCTATAAGGACGGGGAAGAAAAATGAAAGGAACAGGCTCTCAAAGAGAAATTTTAGTAAGGTCGAGTCAGGTTTGGCAACCTAACACAAATTCCTTTACATTTCAATTAAAACAACCCACAAATGATGAAAACGTAACCCACTTAGGAGTTTGTAAAGCTTGGACGGTTTCCATTTAAATACAAGATGGAGGAAATTAAAAAAAAAAAAAAAGTACAGTAAGCAATATATATCTGAACAGGAGTTAAAAATTTCCATAAATGAAAAGCCAAGTGAATTTTATCTAAAATGTACCCAAGTGTTTACTTGGCAACTAAAGCGGTTGAAAGAAAATCAAACCACTTCTTTATTTCGATCTGGATTAGGCAACATAAACGCCTTGTACTACACACAACCAGAACAAACTCAAAGATGATGTGAGATATGAACCAAGTATAGTTCAAATAAAAAATAAAAAAAAAAACCTACACAGATTTACAAATCTCCAGCACTTTCCTTTAAACCCATCTTAATTTTTACAACTTTTTTTTTTCCTCCATTTCAGCTTTAATCACATTAATTGCCTTTAGTCATACTAATCATGGCAAAGGGCGGTCAGTTTAAAGAAGAACTGAAGGCAAATTTATTATCATCAAAATCCTATTTATCTCATTTTATTAAATATCGGAACGCATGTTTGATCGCTATTTTGTCGCTGCTATAGCAAGTTCTGAGTGTTTGAAATATGCTCTGTAATATATCAGTCCATATGTCAAAGCAACAGCCGTAAACGAGATTTGTTGAGACCTGTGCGAGACATCGTAGGACGGAAGTAAAACGTACAGCGGAAATCAAAGTGGCCAGCGTTCCCTGTGTCCGAAATCGCTCACGACTCCCTCTATAAGGAATTACTATATAGAGGACTGTATAGTGAGCTCATTGGTAAAATGGGGGGGGAACCAAAACACTTTCGGACACTATTCGGTCGTGCTGGTATTTACATCATTACTGTCGCACAATTAAAACATGCCAGGTCAGTCGGCTGGTGGGTTTTCAAAATAATATACAGGGGCTGCAAAAGTAGGTATACAGGAATGAAAAACAAAACGTTCGCACAAAACATTATTTTATTGATTTGTTCAAACGTCAATAATAACATCAAAATAATAAACAGTTAATTAACGAATTAAATTAATTCTAATATGAAATGAAACTGAGCACCACTTATAATACTGGAATAATCCTTACTGTATACCTACTTTTGCAGCCCCCTGTATACATGCATGTGTTTTTGTGATAAATCCATATTATACTGAGTGTATTTCCCACATTAATAAATTCAAAGTACCTGCATCTTTTTTTTTTTAAATCAAGGCTGAATCTGTTGTTCTTTGCGGTTACCTTTTTAAATCAAATTTGAGACTTTTAATTTGATTTCTTTCAGCGCGACCACAAAAAGACGCCCTTTTTCGAATGCTGACGTAGTCAAGCCGGAAGTTGCGTTTGTTCTGATGGCAGTCAGGAAAGTTTGAAAAAAAAAAAAAGTAGGCAGTAGTCGTCATTTAAACTTGTTTTTGTGCGATATTTCGTTTGGAAAACAGTTTTCAAAATGGCGGCGATGACACTTGATGTTTCAAAGTCTCGCACAAGTCTTGTGAAGATCACGCGGATAAGCGACGCCTGCCGTGGACCAAATGAACTACATCCAACACTTCTAAAAACCGAATAGGCCGATAAGTCTAATATTTAATTGCAATTAGTTGCCAATACGAGTCACGATATAAGGTTACTAAAACTGAAAACGCAATTGAATAACACGTTAATTAAGAAATAAAGCAAGTTTAAAAATGACTTCGGTTCCTCTTTAATGCAGTGGCCATTAGCAGAAGACATGTAATCGTTTGCTGCTATCCTCAACCTCAGCTGAGAATGTGTCTCGGATGGTGCTAATTTCACCGAGCATGGTTTTGTCTGGCTTACTGCTTCAGTTTCTGATTCATGATTATCCACGGGTTTGCTAGCTGGACCCAGCTGTCCCACCTGTACAGAAACTGGTGATCCCAGCTGCTGCAGCCGTGTCTGGTAACCGCTCCATGTCTTTCCGCCCTTCGCTAACTCCTGGATCTGCGAGCAGAGTGGTGGAAAAGAGCAGCAAGGAGACGGTGAGTACTTAACGTTCGTCATAGAGCTCTGTGAGATGACAGCCATGTTCAAGCCTCGTTTAAATTACTGTTTAATACACCATAATTCTGACAAGCTTATGAGCCACTTTTAAGATGAGACAGGATTCAGTTTGTCTTGAAAAACGGTCGACTCTTTACTCCCTCGTTTCTTTAGCATGTTGGACCGGCCGCTCAGATCCCAGATGCCATTCCAGCTGCGATAGCAAGGTGAGATTTTATTGTTAATATTTTTGCAGCGAGTGGGGTGGGTTCTCGGGAGAAGGTATCAAATTGTACTGTATTATGATTATTTTCCATGTTTGTTATTAAGGCTGTTTTTTGTAATTTTACCAAATGGAGCAATCAAACTAGTTTCTCTGATGATGAAACCTAGTGTAGCTCTGCTATGAAACAATCTCAATACTCCCACCGCTTAAATTACACTTTTTCAAACCAATTTTAATCAATAAAAAATCCTCAACAAAATGTTAAAATAATTCTTAAAGGAAACCATTCAAGCAAGGATAATATTATTGGAAAATCTTTTTTAAAGATATTTTTTGGGCTTTTTTTTCACCTTTATTATTGGATAGGACAGTTTAGAGACAGGAAATGAGTGGGAGAGAGAGACGGGGAGGGATCGGGAAATGACCTCGGGTCGGAATCAAACCCGGGTCCCCGGATTTATGGTATGGCGCCTTATCCACCTGAGCCACGACGCCCCATTATTGGAAAATCTTAACACGTCCTTCACTTCTACTCATACCTTTAGTATTAAATTGCAGTCAATGGAAAGGTGATGGACAGGAAATTAAGTTTAAATACTAAATATATTAGCTGAGTCGGTTTAAATTTGCATGTTTACATTTTAAAATTGGTAATCCGTGCTTAAAACTTTTTTTTTTTGAACGTCTGGATGGGTGTTTTATGTCCTGCATCAGTAAACACCGATCAGCCGTAACGTTATAACCACTGACTGGTGACGTGAAGAACATTTTATCTCATTATCCTGGCACCTGTCAAGGGATGGGATACATTTATGCAGCAAGAGAACAGTCAGTTCTTGAAGTTGATGTGTTGGAAGTAAGAAAAATGAGCCAGCGTAAAGATCTGAGCGACTTTGTGAAGGGCCAAATTGTGATGGCTAGATGACTGGGTCTGAACATCTCCAAAATGGCACATCTTGTGGAGTGTTCCCAGTATTGCCTTATACTGCAAGATTAAAACAAAATAAAACCGTCAAAACTCACCTTTTCAGTGATAACGTCCGAACAGATCACCCGTGTAACAGAGAGACCACAAATGGAAGCATGATCAACTTCTAACTGTTGGAGTGGAAAATTCCATACTACACATGCAGATTGTTAATGTGTGTCCTTCCCCGCACACAAATAACACGCTACGGTAAAAAATAGACCGCAGCTCATTTTATAGCTCTGAAATTCATACAAGACCAGCTACCATCGTAACATATTCTGTAAGAAACATATTCTATACCTAACTTCATGCAATGGTTAGTACCTACCAAAAGTGGCCCAAGGAAGGACAACCAGTGAACTGGCAAAAGGGTCGAAGGTTCATTGATTGGCATGAGGCACGAAGGCTAGCCCGTATGGTCTAATCCCACAGAAGAGCTACTGTAAGCCAAACTGCGGAAAAGTTAATGCTGGCTAAAACGAAGGTTTGCATGCCGGAACACCCTACAAGATGTGCCATTTTTGAGATACTCAGACCCAGTCATCTAGCAATCACAATTTGACCCTTGTCAAGGTCACTCGGGTCCTTAAGCGTGCCCATTTTTCCTGCTTCCAACACATCAACTTCAGGAACTGACTGTTCTCTTGCTGCTTAATATATCCCACCCCTTGACAGGTGCCATTGTAATGAGATAATCTTATGGGGTATCCTGGCACTGCATCAGTGATCTCTTCCCAGTTTCTTATAAGTGGTGTGTCGTCCCCACCCCGTTTTTTGGTTGAGACGCTGTTCACATACATGTCCCATGTTCTCACTCTTTGGGCTGCTTTCTTGGTGGTTAAACAGATTCACCGTGTTTCCTTGTCTTTTTAGCTCGCACGGCCGTAAGCCATCACGCGGCGTCTGTCCGTCCACAATTCACAAAAATTGCTCCTCTTCCCTGAGTTTTCAGTGGATTTTGATTTTGTTTGGAAGATCTAATCAGTCTACACAATAGTTACTCTCTGGTACGGCCGTTTGAGCGACTGCGTCTCTGACGCTCTGGTTCATGTTTTGAAAACAGTTGTTTGCACCATATCCATTGTTTTAAAATCCAGCAATTCCATATAACTGTTGAATTTAGGCACTGGTTTCCCTGTGTTATCAGATGTGATGTGTTGCCAAGTAAAACCAGGAAATGCGACCTAAGGAACTAATATACTCTTGCCTGTTATTTATGTGTCTATCAGTGAGAACATGAGCCGGATTACTGAGCAGAGTAAAGTGCGGTTTATCAAAGAAATTGGGCTGAGCGTTTTCAGCACAACTGAAAAAACCTGTTTGTCACATTCCACACCATCTCTCTAAAAACAGGCTGTAAAGATATATGGGCCCGTCTCAGAAACTGGTCTCTCGTTTGGGACGTTATGGTCAAAAAGTAAATTTTCTAATTTTTATTTATTTATTTATTTATTTGCATTGACCTAACACTTAATGTTTCTTTTGTCATGGTTAATAAGAATAAAGATAGCATCTTGCTATATCTGGCCTCCACTGCGGAAAATTATTTTGATTACAATTCAAATGCTTTTGTAAAATTGATTTACATATAAAATAACTCCATCATGAAGAATTAAAGCCCCT
>JANZLB010000014.1:37792005-37805222 GCA_026167865.1 Notarius quadriscutis
AATGTTCAGACTGAACCAACTATCTATTATAACAGGATAAATTAAATATTTGCAAAATTTATGGGTCTGGGTAAATAGTCATTTTTCTGAAAACAATCAAAATGGATTTATAGCATTTTGGGAAAAAAAAATATATATATATATACTGTATATATATATATATATATATAATAGTGCAGACTTGCACATAGCACAAACCAGCAAGAAAACGAGTCAAACAATAACATGTCTACAAGTTCTAGCTACGACGCGAATAAAATTATCGTTATGTTTCCCAGTATAGCCAGGTAGGCGGGCATGCGCGGTTCAGTCGGGAGCTGTATGTTTTTAGGCCTACTTGCTGTAACGTTACGTTCCTCCTGAGGCCGGCAGAGTTGTTCAGAGAAGAAGAGGACTTAATTCGCAGTGAATGGTACAGTGAACAAGAGATTGTAAGTTGATATCATTGTTAATTGCTTAACGTTTATCTAAGGGGAAGAAAATGCGATGATACTTGCGCCTTTTAACATTATGGCAGCTAAATTGAACTTTATGGAAAATGTTCGCCAATATTCGCGTGAACAGTTAAACTTGACAGCTTTCTATATTCTGTCCCATCTGTGTATTGATATCTTCAACTATTGCGAGTGAAAACTAAATGCCATTTGTAGCAATAGTTATGGCGAGAGAAGATTTAATATGTCCTTTCAATTCATTGGCTAGATGGATATACGACGATGTTTTTAAGAGAGTGGGTGAGGAACAGGAGAGTGACAAAGGAGCTGATGCTGAAGAGGTCTGCGTGATCGGGGTCAGTAAATATCAACAGAGAAAACAGGGCCGAGTTCAACCGATGCGCTATTTTGAGACGGTTTAGCTACGGTTTGATCTAGGCCACTAATTGAACAAGGTAGCCTATTTGGCTAAAAAAATTTTCGGCTAAGCCCCTCCCATCTCTCAATCCTAGTGACGTCCATGATAATTCTTGAAAAATAAAAAAAGATATGTTCTTACCATCAAATACTTTAATTCCTCTTATTATTTTGTTGTGTGCATGTTTTTGGTGCTTTGTTTTTGAGTAGAGTTTTTATTTCATCCTTGGTTGCTTCAGCAACACACTCCACCATTTTTTTCTCTACTCATGGTATATGAGCGAATATCCTAGTAGTAGAGTAGCCAATCAGAGTGCGCGATTGCTCATATCCAATGAATGTGGTTGGAATAATTTACAATATCTTCACTTGTGAGGAAATCGACGAATTGTTTGGATAAATTTGGGGACTTTTTGTTTGTGAACGTGTCGATATAATAAAAAGAAAATCACACGTTGGCTTGAAGATATGAAGTTTGTCTTTTCGTGTTGGGGGGAAACATGGTATTTTTCATACGAAACACATTGCGGATCTGAGTGACGTATTTAAATAATATTAGCTGGCTTTTTTTCGTGGTCTATCAGAGATATTCCATTCAGCTAGCATGATATTGAACGAGTCGAAGACGAGTAGCTGAATGGAATATATCTGATGTGCCATGAAAAAAAGCCAGCCAATATTATTATTATACATATATATTCCTTTCGGGTGTTCAACACGTCTTTCTCTTCTCTCAATCTTCCGTATTTAACGAAGCAAACCTGGCAGCCGTGTTTGTTTACAAACTGTCCCAGTCGCTCACTCGCTAGCGCGGAAGTTTTACATCTCAGACATGTGACGTCATGTTGTCTTGACAACCATGCAATATCGTAAACCATATTCAATGCTCATTCTCTATTGCGTAGAGTGATGTAATACACGTAGGATAAGCGATATGCTAACAATATTGCATGCTATCAAACCAAATGAACGAAACCTGCTGGTAGGGAATGGAACACCATATTTATTCCATCGAAAAAGTGTCCTGTATGGATAATAATGATTGTTAGCTCGTTTGTATGAAAGGTCTAACTTTCTAAGAGTGTTAGTTTTCCAGTGAAGCACGTTTAGACAGCACGCAGTGGTGTTGAGTCAATGCCAGCTTGAGTGCACATGGTCATTAAAGCAAAATGGGGATGTACCAAATCCAAATAAATTTTGAAATTCATGTAAATGTTTCTAAAACTCTGCTTTCCACTCGAATTGTTGTCATTGATATAATTTGTAATGAAACTCTTCTCTCTTCAACCATTTTTTGACTGCATTTGACTATAAATTCTCATTAACATCATGTTTGCTTTCCTTAACTGCTGTTTCCACTGGAAACTTTTTTTTTTTTCTTTCCCCTTGGGACCAAAAGGTTGCCAGGTCGATTCCTTGGACCAGCAAGAATGACTGAAGAGCCCTTGAGCAAAGCACCTAGGAGTGTAGAAAAAATTTAATTTGTTAATTCATGTGAACCTTTATTTAACTGACAAAAGTACGAAGAAAAGATTTTCAATAGTTTTAATGACCAGCTTCATTTATATTTACAGAATACTGTTACGTTAGAAATTGATGCTATGGGTTAGAGAAGCTGCTTTGGGACCAAAAGGTCGCTGGTTCAATTGTCTGGACCAGCAGGAATGGCTGAAGTGCCCTTGAGCAAGGCACCTAACTCTCAACTGCTCCGTGGGCTGCCCAGTGTTGTGGATACGTCAGGGTTCTGCTCTACGTCACTCTGGATAAGGGTGTCTAATGTAATGGAACAGTTTGTAAATAAAAAGAGCACGAATTTGCAATCAAGGTCAAGTGATGTCAAATCATATGGAAAGCAGTTATGAGCCTTTCACTTCTCCAGAAGGAAAAATGACTCCATCATTGATGTTCATGAAGAAAATGACATCTTTTCATATCCTGTGCAATCACAAATGGTGTTCTTCAACTCTAAACGGATCTCTCCAGGATTATTATGTCATGGTGTTTCTCTTTGTGTCTGTAATCCTTATAATTTAATGTTGGGTTTTGATTGTAATCCAAACGGTTATCCATCTGGTTTTAAACTTCACCAATTTTAGAACCACATGAGTAAACATTTGCAAATAGGTCTGTAGAAATACATAATTTAGTCGGTGGCAGAGCTTGAATACAGAACTTTTGATAATGAATGAAAAGCTTTTTTGTCCAATTTCGTCCATGTTGAAAGCTGTTGAATTTTGAAAACATGACCTCAGTGCTGAAAAACACGTATTCGCAATCAGGCCCAAACATGCGCCTTCAGCTCAGACTCCGAATCAGCAAAAATGTAAAAGTGGACTTTCATCATTTTGTGGTGGGTGTGTGCGCTGAAATTATTGCAAACCAGGCTTTCGTTGTGATTGTGTTCGAAACTCGGCACACACTGGCTCCACCAAACTGTTTGACCTCATCCAGCATTGCGGTTGGCATCGGGTGCAACTTGTGCGTCCACTCCTGGCCACGTTAGCTCAGAAACACAATTAGACTTGATTGATGGGCTGCACAGATCAGCCTGAACCTCATTCTCCAGGCATTTCTAATCAGATGCGGTCGGTCCTGTTTAGCGCAACAACCACAACCCTTCACCGTCAGAGCAAAGTCCAGTCTCAACCGAGTCCACGCTTTTCTTATAGGGCGTGTCATTAAGGTTCATCTAGAGTGTCCAGTGCGCAGTTTAAAAATAGAGAGAGGAATAAAGATTAAGTGGAATGATAAATCAGTCTGGAGAGCTGAGTTAAGGAAGAGAGAGAGAGAGAAATTATTTAAATGTCCATCCTTTATGAGAAGAAATTCTTATCCACTGAAAATATCCCAGACATAAAACTCTACTCATTCACTAAAAGTCTGTGCATAAAAACCAAACAACCCCACAAACCTGGGAAACACCTGCAAAAAGAAAACAGGGTTGCGTCTTTCAGTGTTGTCTTTACAGTACCTATTTTCCCGAATGAATATGTAGTTTGGAGCATTTCTAGCAAATGGTGGAAAGAAATAAATGTTAAATATATAATGAGCTCCACAGTGAGATTTCCTAAACCTGACGGTGACTTCAGGAATGGCGACTGTGTACAAATTAACACGAACACAAATGAACGGCAGGTATTAAAGACAGAATTATATTGTTGCATAATGATAAAGCTTTCTAAATCATCAGACTGTTTCTGAACACATTTCATCCGACTTGACGTGTAATGATGCAAGTATTGCTTGTAAATCTTGCAGTTTATCTGATGGCACGCACAAATTCCAACCCGAGTTCCAGAAAAAGTTGGGACACTCTGTAAACTGTAAATAAAAACAGAATGCGATGCTTTGCAAATCATAGAAACCCGATATTTCATTGAAAGTAGTATGAAGGCAACATATGAAATGTTGAAACTGAGAAATTTTCTTGTTTTTTGAAAAATGTGTGCTCATTTGGAATTTCATGTCACCAACACATTTCAAAAAACTTGGGACAGGGGCGTGTTGACCACTGTGTTGCATTTTCTTTCTTCTCTTTTAAAGAAAATATCTCGCAGATAAATAAATTGAGCTAAAAGTCGGTCTTTGTCTGTCCTTTATTTAAAAAAAAAAAAAGCTGCATGTTGGATTTGTTCTTAACGATATCACCACTAAAGTGATGAAAATAGATGGGACTATTTTTTTTGGTCAGGGAGGCCGCCATAACTCCATGCGTGATGTCATTTTCCGTGAGCACAGCGGTGGTGTACAAGTGCATGCTATACTAAACTATAGTATTATAATATGGCGTGACTTCTCGGTCAATTTGTTTGCATTTCTCAACAAATATGGCAATGCAGTATTAGAAAAGGAATCGAAATAAAGTAGTGGTTAGTTTATTGCCTGTTTTTGCTTAAAAAATGTTTACCTGCTTATCTTTGATCCGTTTGATGCATGACACGGTGTGCTGTCGGTGTTTTGTGGTGAAACAAAGTTGAGATCGCGTCTGGCTTCAGTTGTTGTTTCTGCCTCGTGTCTCGCTTCTTCCCAGTGATGATTTTATTTATTTTTTTATCCAAGTCCTCCACAAATCCACAATCTTCTGTACAATGCTCACTGCACAATTTGCTGCCTTTTCCAGGAGTCAAGTTTTCTCGCTTTACTTGATGAAGCCACTCGGCCAAATGTCTTGGATCCAGGATGGAATGAGGAAGATGTGTGGAATCCTACTTCGTGCAGCGCCACCCTCGTTTTTGTCTAATACATCCATCCAATGTATCTGGCTAATCCAGTATGGCTGCGCCCAGGGAAATGGCCCAACAGACTGATGTTACAACTTTTTTTTTTTAAGCTAAAGTCCGCTTAATTTTTTTTCATCCAGAACATCTTGTATAATGATGACATTTCATAAATCTGTAATTTCAAAATTTCCTGGTTAATCGCTAAAGTGGTAGAATTCCAAAATGAGGACGCACGCGCACATTTCACAGAGGTGTGTTCATAGTGGAGTGCATCATTGTGTTTTAAACTGAAAATGGCTGCTGCTTGGTGTTTGTGTGCCCACTGCTGAGATAGAGCCACAGATCAACGATTTGACTGCTGTTCTACTTACCTTACATTTATAACCTGACATCAGCAGTGTGCTAGGTTTGTGTTGTGTTTCCCCACACTCAGGCGGAGACAGAACGAGAGATGGAGATGTAAATTTAGTTTAAAATGTAATACGGTTCCTTGGGGTTGTATTTTATTTATTTATTTATTTTATAAACGATCAGGTGAAATTAGACTATAGTTCAGTGTGCAGACCCAGGCTGGTTAAACATTAATATTAAAACACAGTAAATTGCCAAGCTTGGAAGCATTCAGTCACATTAAACCTCATTATTACAGTTGCATTTACAGAAACTCCTTTTGTTCAGTAATTTTTCAGCCTTTTACACGCTTAGATTTCTTTTTATAGGACAGAAGACTTAAGCACATGCCTCGGCATTTATGGACGTATTTATTATATTTCGCAGACATTCTGTAGTTCAGACTTCGTTTAATCATAATTTTCCGCCGTTTATCCCACAGCACTGTTGAATGCTCGATTCTTTTTGGTCAGAATGTGTTGATTTAGATTTGAACAACAGCAAATATGGTAAAAGTTCAGACTGTAAATAATAGACAGATATTATAGACTTGTGTTGTAGAAGTCTAGTTGGTTGGTGCTGACTCAGGAGGAAGGCTACTGGAAGATACAGATCACCACTCTTTATAACTGTGGTGAGCAGAAAAGCATTTCAGAATGGACAATCTGTTGAAAATTGACGTGACCTCAGGTTCAGTTCCTGTCAGCCAAGAACCAGGACTCTGATCTTCCCCCGTTCTGATGTTTGATGTGTATCGTCATCGACAGGGTTTTGTGCATGGTGCTGTTTCGACAGGATCGGCGGAGTGCATGGTTGCATAAATGAGTAGGTGTACAAGTGTTTGTAATAAAGTGTTTGGTGAGAGTCGAGTGAAATGGCCAGACGACAGTGTTGACAGAAACTGATGAACAGCCGTGTTATTAGAAAGTGTTGTAATGGTATTTTGATTCTCGTCAATGCTTAGACACTGAGCTTTGCCTTTTAGGCACAGTCCTCACATTTTCAATCGGGCTGAGATGAGGACTTGTTTTATGCTGAATGTTGGTCTGCTTTATCTGTTCTACAGCCAGCTTTGAGGTGTGTTTGGGGTTATTGTCCTGTTGGAACACCCAATTGTGTCCAAGTTTCTGAAGGTTTGAGCTCATAGTGAAGTACTCTGAGGTTCTTCATTTGAAGGAAAAGAGGAAGACCAAAGAAAAGATTTATGGCTGTGGTGAAGGAGGACATGAGGATGGTTGGTGTGACAGAAAAAGATATGAAGGACAGAAGGAGATGGGACATTATCCGCTGTGGCACCCCCTAATGGGAACAGCTGAAAGATGATGAGGACGATGACTCTAAGGCTCTTCATTATTCCATCCACTTTGTACAATGCACCAGTTCCACTGGCAGCAAAATGGTGCCTGAGCATGATGCTACCACCACAATGCTTTACAGTTGGGATAGTGATCATCTGTACCTCTGGTCATTGTGGCAAAAAAACTTAACTTTCCTCCAAAAGGCTTTTTCTTTGTCCATGTGGGTAGTTGCAAAATCTAGTTGAGCTTGAAAATGTCGATTTTGGAGCAGGGCTTCTTTCTTGGACGGCAGCCTCTCAGTCCCACAGCAGTGTAAAACTCTGTAGAGATGTAGACGGTGTTCCAGAAACTGGAGAAGAGTTTCCTTAGGCACAGTTATACCATTTTGTCAATGCATCCTATTCTTGGATATTAAATTACGAATACATGTATAGTCATATGGAGTCACATGATGTGCTCAGAAGCAGTGACGTGCAACACAAAGCACAATGAAGGTTTTCAGCAGAAATAAACATGGGAACAAAAGGCGGCTTGCTGAACCAGTAGCTCTTTATGCTTCAGAAGAAACAAATGCCTCTTTGATGTAAATGTAAGTCTGATTATGCCAATGGTTTGTATTCTGACAATACGGCGACGTATGGGGTTGACTTTCAGGGTTCCGTGAGGTTGAAATAATCTATAATAAATAATAGTGGAATTAAGCACATTGATTTAGAGCAGGAAATCGGTGTATGCACTGTCCCTTATTTGGTAAAAATGTAGGGTAAAATAAAAACTCAATCATCCAGTAGTTTAGAAGAAATTAATCTGTGTGAAGCAAACAAGCCCAGATTCGAGTATTAGGACTGAGTGTGAAAACAGCCTAAGAGTGTATGATCGCTAAACGTTCATAACCACACTGCTGATATGAAGAATGTGATGATTAAAATACTTCAAATACACAAAATCAAAACTCTGTATATGGTGGTGTCTCGAGATATATATAATACAGTATATATATTTTTTTCTTCAATCGAGCAAAAATAAGCTTTTTTTTTTTGTATTTTATTTTTTTTCATTTGTAATGAGTGCCTTTATGCTTCCATTTTCATTACAGTAAAACATTCAGCATTATACAAGCACAAGAATCGAAAACTTAAATTGGTCTTTAGGTAAAGTAACACTTCTTAAAATAAGTGTAACTCAAGAAGATCCTTATGGCTTGGAGTCCTGTCAGTGCCTGAATGATTTGAAGCAATGTCCAGTCGTGGCTGGGTGTGTAGGTACATCTCATAGAAACTCCAGATGTGTATACTACAGAGAAATTAAAGGTATACAAGCCACTTGATGCTTGCAAATATATTTTGTGGACATGTTCAAGACGTAATATTTTACAGTTACAAAATCGAGGACGTCATTGTGGCGCTGAAAACCAAGGTGCTGCCCAGCCAGTGTTGTGGAAGTCTGGACCTCAAAAGTAGCCAAAAAATATACATCTGTGAAAGAAGTTGCCTTAAGTGTTTTTATTGCACAGACCCAATACAAAATATGGAGTGATTCCTGGAAAAACACAGTCCTCTGACATTTTAACAGTTTAAGTCGGGTCCCTTTTTTGGGAGACCCTCTCTAGGACCACCCCAAAACAAAATGGCAGCTCCTATTAAAATTAATGTGAAAGAACTTTCTGTGTTTGAAACACAGATTTCTGATTGGCTGCCCAATATGGGGCTTCTCATGGGCTAAAATGCTATGTTTCAAAAGGAAACTGAGATACTAGCATTTACCATATGGCATTTGAAGGGTTTTACTACTTAATGCCGGGTCTGCGTTTGTCACGCGAAATGCCTTTACAGTGATCAGTGGTGAAGAACACACACTGATCACATACACATGAGGTCCTCTAAACATTTAAACTCTGTGTACCCAGGCTCAGCTTAAAGGAGCTTAGTGTTAAAATACCTCCGGAGTATAACAATCCTAAATTCATGCTAAATAATACAAAAATGTCAGCATTGCTCAGAAATAATTGTAGCAAGCTAAAACAGGGTGTATGTGAGGTCCAAAAATATTGAAATGAAAGAGAGCGGTCCTGGAGGTTTCATACCTCGACCTAAAAAGATAACACTGGTGCCCCAGAGACTCTGGAAATCCCAAACACATTGTGAAGCTCGAAACAACAAGCCAGAGTCAAAATTCTCTCACCAGTTATCATAAACTTATTTATTAGCTGAACAAAGTTGACTCAATAAACATTTCCATTATAGACGACAACTCTAAGAATGTGACCCAGTCATCGATCATTAGATGCTGGCTAGTTTCTTGATGTAAATTTGGTAAAGAAATATAAATGAGGCATGTTGGATAACGAACAAGCTAAACTAGCTTCGCTGATATAGTAGTTAGCTGAGATGAAATGATGGCTGCAAAGACGGAGAACAAAACTTTCCTGTAACTCCAACCATCTCCTGTTGGCTTGGAAAGGTGTTGGATTCAGAAGTATGCAGTAAAAACGATTACATTCGTGAACACTTTCACGATTCTGACACTCAGCAACCCAACCCAATGTTATAGAAAATAAATTTAGGCTCAGGCCCTTAAAAATCACATTAATTTTGGTGTATAAAAGTTATTTTCTATAATTTTCTTCATTTCTGTAGCGAATATATTTACAGCTAATAACTTGTCAGATTTATTTGTAGTCCTGGCTTCAGTAGTACAAGCATCCCGACTGTAACAGGGAATTAATCCAAGATGATTAGCAGCTACAGCCGGGTTTTTGTTTCCCATCACGTAACTTGCACACTGGACACGTTATGGACATCTGGCCACGCCCCCTTCTTTTTCTGCACACACTCGTACATTGGTTGTACCCAACACTCCTTCATTCTACGATAGTTTAGGGGTGTGAAAGGACCAATGGTGTATATTGGACAACCTTGCTGATCGTTTCTGCTTTTAATGGTCAGTGTGAGATGACATGGTGGTGCTGGTGGTGTTGCTATCTCAGCTCGAGGGTACGCGGTTCTGTCCTGTCTGTGTGAAGGTTTTCTTGCGTTGTTGCAGGATCTGTACGAGTTTCCTCAGGGTTCTCCGGTTTCTTCTCTTCTCCCAAATGAATGAATAATTAATGGAGAAAGAGGAAACTTTATTTATTTTTTTTAAACATTGAAGACTTTTGAAGTAGCACACAAGGTCTTGAGCAGCATCTATCTAAACTGTGTGTGCGCTGCTTGTTGGGACTCACAGCTGCACAATAAATGTAGGCTTAAATGTGGTCCTGCTGTAGTCGAATATCCCAGCTATTAGTCATATTCTCTCCTGATCTTGTACAACAAAATTGATCAGATCCTCTCGGCCTTTTTAATAGAAAGTGTCGACGTGTAATAAAGATTCAGAGCACAGATTTTAACCTAACTCCAAATCCACTGACGGTGCAATTTAGTGTTAGATTGGATTTGAGCTACCTCCAGGAAATGGCTGAGGAGGGTTAAAGAAATCAAAGATGAGAAATGAAGACAAAACTGATAAAGATCCAGAAAGAGCGGCAGGCTTGATGAGGGCGCAGTACGCAGACTATCATAGAGTGTGCACCGTGGCGTACGAACGACCCACATAGAGAGACCAGAGGAGGAAGTTAAAAGGCTGATTATGCCAGGGCTGTTCATTAGCCTATTATTTCTTCCCTGGGGGGGAAAAGTGCCAGGCAGGCGGACTCCAGCCAGGAATAAAAACACACATGCATACACACTACAGGACTGATATTACCACTGCTTGTATGAACCAGGTGTGTGTGTCTTTTTAGAGATGTAGAAGTGTCCTACAGCTAAATCCGACAATCTGGAATTTGTGCAAAGCTGTAGCTTTAATGAATTTCAGATAAATGTGAACCTAAGTGGAAAAAATATTGTCAGTACTCACCTAAGCAACTTTCTACAAATCAGAAAACGACCCAAATCCCCATTTGTTCCTTTTATTATCAGCGTTCCTATCTGACTTTTCCTTCTTCTCTGTTCCAGGTCACTGTGTTTTTATATAATCCTGGGTGAAGCACCAGTTAATGGACTAATCTAATGAGAACCCTGTCCGTTCCCTGTGGAGCATAAAGCCGAGTCATCATCCTTAATCGTTTCAAACATGAGACATTTCCTTGTGCTTTGTAGTTAAGTGAAGCTCTCAGGACCGAGCGTCCCGACTCGTGAGGATCACCTGAACCAGCCTCTGTGATATTTACGCAGGTTTCTCGTCCCTTTACTGAAAGCTGAGCTGCGATGTATGGTAGCGCCCGCTCAGTGGGTAAACCGGAGGGCAACCAGAGCCCCGGACGCTCTCCACGCCTTCCTCGCTCCCCTCGCCTGGGCCACCGGCGCAATAACAGCACAGGTGGTGCAGGGGGTAAAACGCTCTCCATGGAGAACATTCAGTCTCTGAATGCCGCCTATGCCACCTCCGGCCCCACGTACCTGAGCGATAACGACGCGCCCACCTCCGTCTCGGACCTGCCAAAGAGCACAATGACCCTGGGCCGCTCGGGCGCTCGGCTACCCTACGGCATGCGCACCACAGTGACGGGCAGCAGTCCCAACATCGCCAGCGACTCCATTGCCTTTGGGGATCACCACGTGCCTGCAGCCATGGCATCCACCGTGCCGCACTCGCTGCGCCAGGCCCGCGACAACACCATCATGGACCTGCAGGCGCAGCTGAAAGAAGTTCTACGTGAGAATGAGCTCCTGCGCAAGGAGGTGGATGTCAAGGAGAGCAAGCTCAGCTCATCCATGAATTCTATCAAGACGTTCTGGAGCCCTGAGCTGAAGAAGGAGCGTGCCTTGCGCAAGGATGAGGTCTCCAAGATGGCCGTGTGGAAGGAGCAATACCGCGTGATGCAGGATGAAACGCAGGTAAGGTTCAATACTTTCAGTCCTTTTAACATCAGGGTTTTCAACTGTTGTAGTCTTATTTTTTTTTAAAAGGCATTTTAGAGCTGTTTTTATACTCATCAGTGGAAAATGTTTTTAATGGCGTATTATCTTTTTTAAAATTGTGTCATTTGTCTGTGAATTTTTGGGCTGCACTTTCCTTTTCCATTCCTTGGTTGAGTCAATATGGTTGGAGTTTATTTATTTGGAAGGGGGTGGAATTTGGGCGAGTTGGTGGTTATGTAACGGGCACTTTTCAGAGGAGTATTTTTGCTAACTTGGGGCTGTTTATTGTTGGAATGTTGCGAGCTCAGACTGATCGAGAACACAATCCTGTCTTTATGTGCCATCAAAGCTTTTCCATCAGCGTGAGACAGGAATATTTTATCTACCACTCAAACGTGTCTGATATCTCTCAGTGACAGCGTCACACAGCATTTTATCATCTGGGATATTGCCTTGGTTAAAGTGGACAGGTGTTTGGGGGGGAAACTCAAAAACTCGTCCGCCGATGAAAAACGGCTCTCGCTAAACTTGACTGTATTTAGCATGTTCGCTACGCTGCTGTAAGGCTTGTTTGTTTGTTATGGATGTGGTGTATCTCAAACACTTTTGGTTGTTGTATAATTTCATTTCACACAGCACCACTATTACTTACTGTTTCAAAAGGAAATACATCAGTCTATGGAACCAAATTGGAGGGAATCGAAGTTGTTCAGTGAGTGTGATGTGAAGAAATGGTCCGAGTTTATTGACAAATGTACAACTTCTGAAAAAATGTTTGTGAGGGTCCACTTCAGGATGTACTATGCTGATGTAGGAAAATAATCAGTGACTGGACAGTGTGGTGCTGCCAGGCAATCAAAGGTCAGCGTGAGTTGATTATTTTCCCATAACAGCAGTATTTTATTCCTCTTATACCTCAGCAGTTTATCAATGATCTTTATCAACCATCTTTATTTATTAAAGAGCGATACAGTAAATGTTTTATCCGTTTATAGTTATGTTTACTGTTATGGGAAGTCTGTGAAACAGGTTTGCTCTCGTTATCATTCACGTTAAAGCACTTCTAAACTGTTGTTTATAGCTGAAAGATGAAACACATGCAGCAAAGCCTAAACTCCTCCATTCTGAAGAATTTCTCATGTCTGAAAATATAGTTGGAGCTGTTGCAAAGCTGTTCCTGACATGAATATTCCATAAACAACATCTGACAGAAAACCTGTGTATAGTGTGATGGAAGCTGTAATGCAGTACATTAGAACAAATTCGTTAATATAAACCTCTGAGTCACCATATAGCTGCCATGACTGTCCGAGCAGCTGTTCTAGAAAATTAATCAACAGCTTCTGACCAATCAGGATCATGAATTCAGCAGGGCTTTTTAACTAATGGTCTTCATTCACAATACTTGTGAATGTTCTTTCCTGGAATTTAAGCCTCGTATTCTGCTCTCTCGCTCTTTGAAACCACATTAGCAGAAGCTGCGTGGGGGGGGGGGGGGGGGGGGGGGGGGGGGGGGGGGGGGGGGGGGGGGGGGGGGGGGGGGGGGGGGGGGGGGGG